>JAULBX010025275.1:0-264940 GCA_032358255.1 Heterotrichella gracilis | reverse complement strand
TTCGAACCTGCGACCCCTTGCTTAGTTGAACTCAAGACTCAACTCAAACTCAGGTGCTGAGCCAACGGCTGGGTCGATCATGAATGTAATCGTTGCGATACTTGGTAATCATATTAGTGATCAGAGGCCGGCGGTGATGTTCATCCGGGTGGTGTACACCTTCAGCTGTGGGGAGGAAACAGGGAACGCTTGAATACACAAAGTAAGAGGTGTGCAGCCTGATCTTGAACAGGAGCGACGGTCAGTAGTGAGGTGATTTGATGCGCGAAAAAGGATTTGCCGTCAGGCTGCAGACAACAAGTACCTGAAGGGGACCCGGGTTGCCAAATGGTCCTGTGGTTCAAGACTGTACCAACAACAATGGACAGCAGACACAGCACTAATGCCGTTGCCGCTGACAAGCCACATGCGCTGAAACCCTGATATGTCTCTCTAGCTGAAAACCAGAATATATTATGGTATTGCAGAGGAAGGTCATCAGTTGGACCCTGAATTACCAGTATATCAATTCATCATTCTTTACTATAATTCTCGCCACAATCGAGAATCCCCCCATGCATTAGTCTTACAATGCACAGGCAGGTGGCACTCCTCAACAAGACACTAACATACCCAGTGCGGCTCGCCATCCTTGTCCCGCAGCCTGCCTGCGTTCAGCGCCTGGTCCAGCACCCCTGCATCGCAGTACTCCATGACCATCCATGTCTTGAGGTGCTGCAGCCGTTTGAGCTCCACGCAGATGTCCACACCGTCATTGAGGGACAGCTGGTTGAACATCTGGGAGGGCATCACCTTGTGGCCTGTACACAGAATGGGACAAGGCAGTAAGGCGCAGTACCTAAACAGATATTCAAAGTGACATGGATCATGCTATGACTTCCATCAGTGAACCCTCTAGACTAGCCATGGCAGTAATTGCACGATGATCGCCTGCAGCAACAGCATATCAATCTACTAAATATCTGAGATATCCATTTTCCAGTGATACCCATTGGGTATACTACATGCCATCATGCTACTTTTGGGGTGAAATTCCTTTCTAGCCAGCAGTGGACATACTAGCTGAGGCTGCTGTTCAACGATCCACACATACCTTCTTCAATGATCCTCCTGACCGCAGTGATGCTCTGTTGGGCAGTCACATTCCCCTGGTACTGCCCGTCAACGATGTTGCTGTCTGGCTGCAACCACCGCAGGCTGATGCTTGACCTGATGCTCCCACTGCTACCCCTGGATGGCGCCTCGGGTGGGGCTTGGGTGGGGGGGTGTGAGTTGCCAGGGTAAGAAGACTCCTTGAAGGTGCTGCTTTGGATGGAATCCACCACCGACTGGTGCTTCACTCGCATCTGGGTGCACAGGGGATGGTCATCAGTAACAATCACTAGGTAATCACTGTGCATCTGGGTGCACAGGGGGCTGTTCAGCGAGTGATCATCACCAACAATCACTTGATAATCACTGTGCACCTGGGTGCACAAGGGGCTGGGGTTGAGGAGTGGCTATCACTAATATTCACTAAACTATCACCGAGTAGGGTTTAGGAATAAGGGATCTGGTGCAATTGCATCTGGTAGAAATAGGAGAATGTCAGTGAGTGATTATGGTTGTGTGTAGCAAAGTCCCCTTGAACCAAGTTGCTTGCATGGTCCCACACACCAATGCTACGCACGAGCTGAACCCTAAACCCTAAAAACACCCGTACCTGATCATACAGGTCCTTGGTGTAGGCATCAAGCCCAGTCTTTGAGCTGGGTGCAGGCCCCGCATACAGCTTGCTGCCGCTGCGCTGGATGTCCATTGGCGCAGAAACAGCAACGCCCTGGATGCTGCCTGGCCTGTCGAGTCCTACAACGGGCTCTCCAGTCAGACAGAGTCCCTTGAGTAGCTCCTTTGCCTGCATGAGTTCAGCCAGACCCGCCCCATCGTGCTCTCCAGAGGGTGACGGGGAGCGAGTGGACCGACCCCCCATCGACGGCACCTGCAGATTCGGAATGGGAAGAGATGTCTTGTAATGTACGTGTCACGTCCGGTAAACGCCCGGCGGTCAACCAGGCATGCATCTAGATTACATAGATTGGTCATTGCCCTCTCCATGAACACACTTGAATTTCAACGAATCTATATCAAATTTGACTAATATCATCGTTACTTTTATTTTTTCCACCTACCAACGAGCTAGCAGACCCAAAGGGCGAGGAATGCCTGCTCACGCGCGCACCACCACCACCACCACCACCACCACCACCGCTGCTCATGGGGCTGGCAAGCACGGCTGTGACTCCTTGTGGGGGGCTGGTGCCGGCCAGGCTGCCCTTGTCCGCCATTGCCTGCATCAGGTCTGCAACGAACTGCGCGTTGGTGGGGGCGGCGGACCGCATGAGGCCGGCGGGCTGCCTGCCAGGTGGTGTGCCAAAGGCTGCGCGTGGTGTGGGCGGCGGCAGGGCTGCTGGGGGCGCTGGAGGCTGCCGCTGGGGACCTGGAAGCAGCAAAGGTGACAAAGCGTTGGCACCAAGATGGGGAATTAAACAGAGTTCCAGGTGCGCACATGTGGACAGCAGATCTGGAGGATTGACCTGGAGGATTGTGCACATGTATGACTGTACACTGTCTCTGCATTAGCTTTGATCATGGTGATCCATGATTGATGGCACACTCAATAATGTTCGATTGAACATTTATTGACGCGTCAGACATTTGATTACAAAACCCTTACTGTGTCAACCTTGGGATGAGGACTAACAGCTGGAGCTCACATGACATGTCATTCTTGACTTGTTTTCTTGAATGAACTAAACCAAGGTCGATAAAACATGAATGTAATGTTCATACCTGCCACATCAAACTGGAAGCTGGCCATGGTTGCCAGCTTGAGGGGCACACCTCCACGTGGTTGCTCCTCGGCAGGGGGGTCAGGGTCATCAATGTCATCCGCTGTGCAGACCTGCACGTCACATTTACATCACATTACATTACATTACATTACATTACATTACATTGTATTGAATTACATTACATTACATTACATTACATTACATTACATTACATTACATTACATTACATTACATTACATTACATTACATTACACCCGTGCTTGGTCCTCAGCAGGAGGGTATGGGTCAACTATGTCATCCGCAGTGCACACCTGCGCAACCACCTCAGGGACATGCCTCTCCCTAGCTATGTTCACACTTAGGGTTTTGCAGAAGCAATGCAAGGGTTTTGGCGCTACCAGCAATGCAGGTGTCTTTCATCACCCCATTTTTTCCTTTTTAGTTAGCATAAGATGAGGGTGTATTACCTGACCTGAGGTGTGCACCTGGTATGTCATGATTCATGCAGCACGCATGGGAGAGAGAGTTTGTGCATGCACCTGGAAGGATGCGACCCCATTAGGGATTATGGTAGGGTTTTTCGCATGTACCTGCTGAATTGTGAGAGCATTAGGGCTGTTGTGTGGTTCAACCACAGTGTGCCCTCACCTGGTAGGTTATAACCACATTAGGGTGCGAGAGGGTTGTGCTGAGCGCGCACTCGCGCCCCACTGCCTTCAGCTTGGATGTGCGGTGGTCTATCACTTTGACAGCAACCAGCACACCCTTCCACTTGGCTGCAAGGGCAAGGGTTTAGGATTAGGGTTCGGGGCCTTGCGGTGGTCTATCCCTTTGACAAAAACCAGCACACCCTTCCACTTGGCTGCGAGGCAAGGGTTCAGGATTAGGGTTTGGGATTAGGGTTCCAAGCCTTGCGGTGGTCTATCACCTTCACAGCAACCAGCACGCCCTTCCACTTGGCTGCGGGGGCAAGGGTTTAGGGTTAGGGTTTTGGGTCGTGTGATGGACTACCAGCCAGGGTTCTGCAGCCTGCGCAAATGTTACACCGCACCAGCAAATGCTGAACCCTAAAACCCAGCAACCCCTAAACCCTAAACCCTGCTCCGCACCTTTGTACACCCTGCCAAAGGCGCCCTGGCCGAGCAGCTCGGGGAGGATAACCAGACCCTCGATAGGGTTTTGCAGGCACCGCAGCCCCGTGATGCCCAGGCGATCGTCCGCAGACATCATCGAGTCGCCCCGAACACCCACGTCGCTGTTGCTCGACCTGATTGACCCGAAAGGAGAGGCCACCATGCCCCGCATGGAAGCCAATGGGCCGGGGCTCTGGCGTCCCAGGGTGACCCGCAGGCTCCCCGAGGAGGCGCTGAGGGATCCCAGGGATGGGATCCGCAGATCGGATCCCTGGGATTGAACCCGCACATCGGATCCCTGGGATGGAATCCGCATATCGGATCCCTGGGATGCAAACGGCGTCCCCATGCGCAGCGAGCTGGGGACTCTGGGCATGGTGTTGGGCATGATGGTCATGAGCTGGGGTGCTGGCGATGGGGGTGGGACTGAGTTAGGCTGCTTGCTATCCCTGACTATCATCTGGGTGTGTTGGTCCTCCCCTGCATGGCTTCCGTCCCCTGGAGCAATGAAGGGACACACATGAATAGATACGTACCCTGGCCATGCCCGGATCAGCTGCGTTCAAATAATCGAAGCCGAGGTGGGTTAAGCAGAGCCAGGACAGGGCTGGTTGATGCAAGGCGTAAAGGGCCGACTCTGGATGGAGTATCCAGAGGCTATGGCTGTAAAGTGGGAAGCAAATAGCAAAGATGTGTCCTCAAGGGTTTGCTGTGAACCCCACTCGGAATGCTGTAGGTGCAAAAGAGGCACGTGCAAGAGAGGGGGCAGCAAGAGAAAAGCCACCACCCTGTCCACCTACCATCTCCTTCAGGGGTATCCACTTGCACCGATTTCAGGGGCGCATCCCCTTCTCTCGATCCCCGCCGGTGCCACCACCACATCCCCAGCGCTGTCGGCAGCCCCGCTGCCAGCGCTGCACCCGCCATGCCCCCCACTAGGGCGGCGGGGGGCACGCCACCCCCGCACTCCCCATCGCTTTCATCCTCTAGGAGGCCTGCTTGTGCGCGTCGGCACATGAACGTGACTCCATCCAACGCATAGGCAAAGGAGCCCACTGCAGGCGCGGAGGCACAGACATCCAATAAGTTGATTAATGTGATGAAATTTACCAATATCTCCAACAGACAACTGAAGCAGGGAGAATGAAATAGCCGAAGTTGCCCCCCTGGCACTGCACCACCACCCACCTTGCACCTGCGCGCCGGAGCCAAGCGCCACCACCCACCTTGCACCTGTGCGCCGGAGCCAAGCGCCACCATCACCAGCACCACCAGCATCACCAGCACCACCCACCTTGCACCTGTGCGCCGGAGCCAAGCGCCACCACCACCACCACCACCACCACCACCACCACCCACCTTGCACCTGTGCGCCGGAGCCAAGTGCCACCATCACCAAAAGCACCAGCACCAGCACCACCACCGCCACCACCCACCTAGCACCTGTGCGCCGGAGCCAAGCGCCACCACCACCACCACCACCCACCTTGCACCTGTGCGCCGGAGCCAAGCGCCACCATCACCACCACCACCACCACCACCCACCTTGCACCTGTGCGCCGGAGCCAAGCGCCACCATCACCACCACCACCACCCACCTTGCACCTGTGCGCCGGAGCCAAGCGCCACCATCACCACCACCACCACCACCACCGCCACCACCCACCTTGCACCTGTGCGCCAGAGCCAAGCGCCACCAGCACCATCCCCACCACTAGCACCACCACCACCACCACCCACCTTGCACCTGTGCGGCCGAGCCAAGCGCCACCTGCATCAGCCCGCTCGTGCTCAATGTCAGTGCCCCGCCATGCCCTGCGCTGGATTCGCCGGGGCGGCTGTCGCCTGTGGGCGCCTGAGCAGCCTGGCACTGCGCCCCGCAGCACTCGATAATAGCGGAGGACACATACAGCTGCAGATGGGTATAGTTACTCAGTAATTGTAATCCCAGCGGACCTTAGTAATCACATCAGTAATTACAGGGATGATGGCGGGAGGAGGACACATACAGCTGCACACAGGGTTTGGAGGTTGTCGGTGGGCCGCCGCGGCATGATGGCATGCGAGTGCATGCGTACAGTGTGGCCCTGGCGGTCTTGGGGTTGCAGCGAGGGGTGCCCTCAGAATGAACAGAAGCACGGATGTTCAATGAACTAGAAAGGGCTTTAGGGTTTGAGCTTGGGAGAGGCAGAATGGAGGGCCAGGCTGCAGACTGGGTGTGACCCAGCTGCAGCCGCTCATGCAGTGTTTTAGGGTTTAGGGTTTTAATCTCACCTTTGAGCCTGGGAGCGGCAGGATGGAGGGCCAGCCTGCAGACTGGGTGTGCAGCACCTCCAGCCCCTCGACCCCCCCTGTCTGGTTCAAGCTCACGTTGACAACTGTCAGCCCCTCGAGGTGCAGCTCTCCCCCTGCTTCAACCACCAGCGCCCCTGCAATGCCTGCCATATCCAGGACCGAGGCTCCAGAGCTGCTGCCTGCACCAGCAAGGGTGGGCGAGCCTGGGGTCAGAAACTCCAGGCAAGCAGGGGTTTAGGGTTTAGCTAGGGTTAGGGTTTCCAACTGCAGCTCACCCCCTGGCCCAGCACCAGGCCTGAGACCGGGCCTGAGCTGCTGCATGCGTGTGTATAAAGGGTTAGGGTTTAGGGTTTGGGTTTAGGGTTGGTGGGTTGATAGGTGTGGCGGGTGCGCAGGGTTGTTATGTGTGCAACACAACTTGACTGGTAAGAATGGCATGGCTGTGTGAAGGAAAATGTAGCACGGACTGTGTCAAGATACGATCCCCAGTTAGCGTTCCTACGAAAAGTTGTGCTTCTTGACAGAGATTGGTGCCATGAAAGATTGTCACTGTGAGTTTAAGGACTGTGCCATGAAAGTTTGTCAGTAGGGTGTGAATTTAAGGACTGTACCAGGGTGCTTAAAATACAGACCAGGACTGGTTGTATATCAACACCTGACTGTTTCCAATGTACCATGAAACGTTGTCATTGTGAGTTTAAGGACTGTACCATAAAAACAGCTGTCATTGCGAGTTTATTGTGTACTGACCGCTGCAGCGCGCTGCCTGGACACGAGTGCATGCATATGCTCATTGGGACAACATGCCGTCCAACCGTTCATACAAGCGCCTAGTAAGCACGTATCCTACTGGCTCAGAGTGATATGCGACCTATATGCAGCCTTGTACGACGACACTTGTGGCCGGAAGCACACTGCCACCATCATGTATGACACCTTGGCCAAAGGCTGGACAGGTAAACGAGTTCCGACAAAACGCACGCGTGTTACAACAGAGCGCGCGTGCTTAAAACTCCACAGCAGCACCCTGGCAGCGTGACACCTGAGCCGGTGCATCGCACTTGCGTTGCAGTGGATTGCAGCTGCGCCCTACCCACTTTCAAGTTTGACTTCACACATGTCAGCATGGGTTGCACCAGCGTTCAGCGCCGTTGGGCGCAGGGCAACTTTCACACGGACACCAAGCGAAGGTTTACCGTGTATGTGAAGTCGGGTGCCGTTCCGGATAACGCCAAGGCCTCCCGCGCGCCACTGGCCCTGATCCAGGATGACTAACCCATTTCCTGGAAGCATGTGGCCCACAGTTAGTCTTCCAGCTGAATGCACGCATGGGAGGCACTCACGGGCAACCTCCCCGCTTTGCAAAAGAAAATACAAGCGCCACCAAACGGGCGTTAGGGACAGGGAGGCAAAACCGAGTTAGCTAACCCCCCTGCAGCGTGCCATCAACGCCACTGAGTGCGATGCCCACTCACCGAGCGCGATGCGAGTGGTGGAGCAGCCGTCGGTGCTGGCGTTACCGAGCGCGGCTGCCAGCTGTGCGCTGTTTTTGACGAAATACACGTCGTCGTCGCTGATCAGGCCCGCCGGTGCCGGTGCTGGTGCGCTGGTGCCAGCTGCACGTGTGCATGCTGCAGGTGTGACCAACACCAGCAGCGAGACCAATCCACACAGCGCCCTGCTGCTGCGGCAGCGGCGCTGCGACCACCCCTCCATCCTCACGTAGCGGGTGCGAGTGTGCAACGAGCCTCAACCCGTAGCCATGCAGCTGTGCAGCGGTGTGGTGCCATTAGTGGTTCTCATGGAGCGAGGGAGTCGGAGTGGTCTGGTTCTTGTTCTGACTGGTACAAGCTGGACTTGTGCAAGTCCACAGCTGCAAGCTGCGGGTTGCAAGAGTCTCGTAACCAGCTGGGTAACGTAACGTATCAGTCGCGGACCCAACGCGCGAGGTATTGCAGGTGCCCGCAAGCAACTCTTTGCTGCTTTTGCGCACAGCCCAACCGCCAGATAAAGCACTAAAGAACCGCCCGGAGCATGACGAGTCACGTTGTGAAAGTGAGCACACTTCGACACATCTTGATCCGACGTGGCCCACGCCGGTACTCATGTCACCCCGGGCTCGGCCGAGGTGAACTGACGCACAAAAGTCCATTGAGTGCCACGTCCCTCGCGTCCCCGGGACCCCGCCCCCCTGCGGTACAGCCCAATTGGCAACAAGCTGGCCCAACAGTGCAGAGTTAGCCACGTAAAAGGCGTTACTTTGGTGGATGCCAGTACAACCATGTGTGGCATAGGGCTCCAGTGGACTGCAGACTCCTTTGGCCAACTGCCATGGTCCCAGTGGGTTGCACACCCATGTCCCAGTCATGCTATCATTTGGGGCCGAAACCCAATTAACCATAAGTTACACTGACAGTTACCAACTTGGATCTGAATACAACAGTTTACAAGGGCTTCTTTTCCCCCTGGCAACGACGCATCAGGTCAGGTAAGCAGCTGAAACTCCAGTTGGGTTTCTCAGTTGGCATACGCTCGCACAGAGTTGTGCCACCTCAGTATCCCCAACGCACTGAAGCCTATCCTCAGCGATACGTGCCCCCTTGTCAGCCCCTGGGGCTCATCTTCACCCTGTGCATGTGCACCTGCCACCATGCCTGATTACGCGCATGCCAACCGCTACTCAACGCACTGCCTCCCACCTAGACCCTGCCCCACCCGCTGCTGGCCAGCGCGCCTCAGGCTGCGGCCGCTCAACCGCCTGAGCTGGGCACCGCCACACAACCCAGCATGCTACTAGAGGGGCTGTAAGGGATGGGTGATAGGGGCGGGGGTGAGCTCTCCACCCTGCGGGGCACCTGCCAACCTCCCTCTCCACGCTCCATTGTCTTCAATCACGATGGGCACACGCCACCCCTCTAGCGGCACCACCCCCCTGCCCGCATGCGCATCAACCCTCTGCCATGCTTTAGGCCCAGGTCTACCTCCCGTTCCACACACTGTTGACCAGTGTGCCAGTGGGCGTGAGCACGGTGTCCACGATCTGCACGTATGCAAAGCATGCGCGCAGGTCAGGGACGATGATCTGCGAGGGGTTGCCCCCCCCCTGCAGCACCACCTTGAGGCCGTCTGACAGGATGTAGGGCTGGAGGTCGACCTGGGGGGAAGTGGGGGGGAGGGGGTTAGGGTTTTGGGAGTAGGGTTTTGGAATGATTGAATGCCCCATCTGCCCATGCATGCAAGCAAGGTTTGCTGGAGTCAGAACGTTTGCATGTGGAGGTTGGAGCCTGGTTGGAACAGCGCACACACCGCCACGCCGCTGCAGTGCATCACGTCACATGGGCATGTGCTTACGTGCACCTCCTGGAATCTGGTGTAGGGTTACCAGTGGGGTACATGGTTTGTGGTCCAGGGTGTGAAACCTACCTCCAGCCTCTTCTTGTTGGCCGTGGTCAGGATCTGGCCGTTGCTCAGGCTGCCTGCGGGGGCAGCAAAGCCAGCCAGGATTGCCGACTGGAGCACCTGGAGAGACCAGAGGTCAAGGGTTAGTGACTTGAGCGCCTGGCAGGAACAGGGTCTAGGGTTTAGGGTTTGTGGCTGGAGCACCTGGGGAGCAGGTGAGGAGATGCGTGGTGTGCATGGAGCGGGGGCACCACACATGGAGAGGGGGACCCACACATGTGTGACATGCATGATGGGGGCCACCACAGATGCCCGCAGGTAGGCAACGCTGTGCCATGTGCAGGGCAATGGGAGGCTATCGCGGTGCCCTGTGCCGTGGCGCACCGTCCCCCACGGCCAGGTGCTGCATGCTGTTCAATGGGCTGCATACCCCATGCGCCCCACAACCCCAACACCCTCCCCACCTCCCCATGGGGCCCCCTCCCCACCCCCACCTGCTGCAGCTCATATCTCCTGTACGTGCCCAGCAGCTCCTGGGGGCTGACGGAGTAGTCTGCAAACAGCTCCTCCCATGCGCGGTTGGTGGGCGCAAACACAGTGGTGATGTTCTTGGGGCTGGACAGCAGGTAGGTCTGGTTGGCGGCCTGCGGCGGGGTGGGGTGATGGGGGTGGGTAGAGGGTAGTGGGGGGCATGGGTGGTGAGGGAACACACGTGTGCGGGGGCAACGCAATGGAGCAGGCAGGGGTACTAGCTCTAGGGATGATTTGTTTTGCCCCCAACTTATACATGCATTAATGTGGAGGGCTCCTGTAGACAGGAATGCAATGCGTGTGGGCATGGTAATATTTGAGGGGTGCATCCCACCTTGGGCACACTTGTCGTTGTCAAAACCTGAGTCTCACACTTATGCATATCTACCAAATGACGACCCTGGTGGCTCATACTCCTAACCAACCCTGAACCTCTGATACACGTACCTGCAGCGCGGTGTAGAAGAAGGACAGATCTGGCTGGGACGCAATCACCTCCAGCGGGGATTTGCAATCCTCCTGCGATCCCGAGGGTGGGCTGGCATCGTCAAACTTGCGCACAAGCAGGGGGGATGCTGATGGCGCCATACCGGCCTCTGCACTGCCATCCTTACTCCCCATGTGGTACATGTGGTCGGGGTTTATGAACACTGGCAGGCCCAGGAGTGGGTGGATGATGGACACCGGCTTGGCGGGTGGGGCCGGGGTTGGGGCGGCGGCAAGGGGTGGGATGACAGCGGCAGCTGCTGGGGAGGGAGAGGGGAGGGTGCGTGCGCCTGACACCTTCACGGGTGGCGTTGGTGGCGGCGGGGAGGGGCTGGATGGTGGTGGTGGGCTGGGTGGGCTGGCATGGAACTTGCCCAGTGTCTCTGCCTTGTGCTCCTTCCAGCTGCCAAACCAATCAGCACGCACTGCAGGCACAGCGGAAAGCAGATGAGTCAGCAAGGCGTCAAAGCCAACCGGACGGCTTGCCACATTGGGAGGAGCTGATGAGCCGCATGCACAGCATGTACGGATATGCACCAGCCATGCCTCAATGTGGGTGTTCAAGCAGCTGCTATACAAGCTGGCAAGCGTCGCACTGGGGGCCCTGCCACGGGCGCCTGACTGACGCTGACAGTCCATGATCCCTGTAGCATACATAGGCATGCAGGACAGCAAGGCAACCGCACACTTGTGCCAGCGCCCATGTGCCCTAAGAAACACTGGAATAACGCAACACAATGCCACGTCAGCTGACCATGCGCTGGATACTTCAGGACAATGATAACTCAGGACAATGATACCGGTTGTGGTGGTACATTCATAAACAGGTATAAATTCATACCTGCCAATGCAGAGCTGGGTGCGACAAGTGAAGGACAAGTGGTAGTTTGTCCATAGTCCTGGAACGCTGACTGCCTAATGGTGATCACTGATCAGTGCAAGTACCCACCTGGTGCCATCAGCGCCACCAGCCACACCCCCACCACCAGCATGCGCCGGGTGAGTAACCTGCGCTTCACAGGTAGGCAGGGAGAGGGTCTGGCCATGGTGTCTCGTGCCCAAGGCTCTTGCAGGACCTGTTGCGGGGTTTGGTGAAGGCTGTCGAGGTTTCTGGCTCTTTCGATCTGCAGCTGCAGGCAATTGGCGGTAAACAAAAGTTTTCAGAATGCGAAGAAGTAGAATTCGTCGACTGTGATGAGTGATTTGCCAGCCTTTGAAAGACAGGCCACAGCGAAGAGAACAAGAAACTTGTATGCGACGCAGTGCCTCCAACTCGCGCAGGTCATTGCGCGGGGACAACACAGGTGCCACGACACGAACCATCGCGTTGTATTGGCGAAGCAAGCGCGGTACCCAGCGAGCAATTTGTGGAGGTGCAAACGACTCCACCGCAGAAATCGGTCGATTGAATGTCGCATTTGCGGTTCGTTCGACGCCCACAAACCCCCGTGATTCCACGGGCGCGCTGCAGACGATCCGTGCGGCTGGAGAATCGCGACGCCATTTGTGAGCACATCCAAAACGGCCTGCGAATTCCGATTGAACCCCACTTTCGTTTCCATCTGAGACAAAAGTGTGCTGATGTTGTTCACATCTCTGTAGGCAAATGGGTACCTTGCTTACCCCTGGGTACCATGAGTCGATCAAGGGCGCTCCTGCCAGTCTGCTGCCTGCCCTGCACCATACTGGACCACAGCTCCAGGCGCCCCATCCTGGCTGCATGCGCCACCCGAAGCCTGATCTGCTCCCACATCACAGCTCCAGGCGCCCGGTCCTGACTGCATGCGCCAGCGCCAGCCTGATCTGGCCATAGCGCACATGCTCCGACAGGGCCTCCTTGAGCTCTTTGATCCTCACACCCCGCTCACCCAGCCGCGCGACCAGGTCATGCGCAGCCGCCGCCTTGCGCGCACCGCCTGAGCCCCGCCCATCACCATCGCCACCGCTGCCGCCGCCGGTGCTGTGCGCACCATCGCCTCCCGCATGTGCATGCGGCTGCACCCCTTGCGCCCCAGAGCCACCACCGTCCTTCTGCCCTGTCCCCGCATGTCCCTCACCACCCTCTACGCCCTCAACCAGCGCAGCCGCAGCCGCAGCCATGCGCTCCACCGCCCCCATCACCACCTCCAGCTCACCCTCCCCCACCCCCATGCGGTGCCAGTCGTAGCCATAGCCAGCCGCCATGGCGTCTGCAAGGTAGCCTTCCACTGTGTCCTGCGCCACCTGGCGCTGCTGCGCGATGACAGCTGGCGAGTGGCCCTGTGGCAAAGGAGGGCGATGCAGCGGGTGAACAGGGGAGGAGGGGCCTTGTGGTAGCAGTGATGACTCGGGTTAAGAAAGATTTGATCAAGCAACGCGTGAACAGGGGCTGTTCATGCATGTACAAACATGGGGTGAACAGGGGTGAATCATGCAAATGGTAAACAGGGGTTGACCTAGCGGGTAACCAGGGGTGAGTGGGGTTGATCATACAGGGGTGTTGCATGCACGCACCTGCAGGTACGCCTGGTAGGTCGCCATCTTTGCCGGTGGCAGGTGCTGCAGTGTGGGTGCCTGGGTCACGTGGAGGGGGTCACATGGCACACACCCTGGCGCAGACTCGTGGGAGGGCTCAGGCACAGGGGCCCAGGGCCGCATTGGCAGGGCCTGTATCTCCTGCAATCCAAGAGGGGAGGGGGGTTCGGTGCACTGGCGTGACCCACAAGCATGGGCTTTCAGTGCCACATCTATCACACTTATGAGTACAAATATGATTATGGTTACAAATACAATAACAATGTTAGCGCCACATACTATACTATCTCTGCCACTTCAAAGCGCCACCTGGGCCCTAGGGTGGTCTGCGCTGATGTGTGTTATGTGTGTGCGTGCGCATCGCTGTACCTCCGCACATCTGATCAACATGCGTGACAGACGATGCACACAAAAGCAGCAGCAACAGCAGCACAAGGAATCCCTGTCAAGCATCTTACCAAAATGTTCTCTTCCCATGTGATTTTGTGGGCATCCCCCTGGCTGCACCAGAATCCTACACCTGCTCTAGCACACCACCGTGCACCTTCCACCCCCCTTGATGTGCACCCCCCGCCACCCACCTCATACACCCTGAGCGAGGCAAAGGCATCTGTTGCCGCATACGCCTGCTGCACCTCCGACAGCGGCACCGCATCCCAGTCGCCGCACCGCACGCCCTGCGGCTTGGGCAGCTGCGCACGCAGCAGCAGGTCGACCAGGGCTGCAAGTTGAATAATCAGAATAATTATAGGAGTGAAATGCCAAGCAATAAACCAAACAGCAAACATTAAATTTAACAACAAGCAAATGGAAGATCAATAAGCAGATTAGATGCACCTAAGCAGTTTGCTGCACTCCCTGAGCGCACCTGCCAGCCCCCATCGCTGCTGCTCCTTATGCGTGTCCCGCCTGTTCATCTCCTCCCCCACATCCACCACACCGCTCACCTCCACCCGGTAGTCCTGGCTCAGCTTGATGCCGTCGCGGCCAGCTGCCACGCCCACCTTGGCAATGCCCTGCCCACATGGCCACCATCAGCATGGCTGCTACAGCTACAGCAACGACAGTCACAATAACAACCACCGCGCATGTCACCGCCGCTACCGCAGCAGGCGCCACCACTGCGGCCACCGCCACCATGAGCACCATCCCCATTACATGCCCTTCTTGGATGTTGACAAGGTGCATCAATAGAGCACATGTACGTCTCATACTGTGCAAGGGAATGATGAGGATGGCGACGAGGAAATGGTATGATAGGTGGTGATGGTGATTGCAATTGGCAAACAGCGGACTCGCCCGCCATCATCACGCCATGCTGATAGTTCCATGCCATGCTGGTAGTTCCATGCCATGCTGACAATGATGGTGGCAAGCACCATGCACAGTCATCATCCAGAATGCATGCATGACAACCACCCCGTCCCAGCACCAGCACCGCTGCCACAAACTGACCTGAGAGGCCAGCAGCCGCCTGAGGCTGGGGGTGATGCCTGAGTGCGCCACCTGGAGGAGAAGGGTGGTGTACTGCCGCGGCTTGGCATTGGCCTGCAGCAGTGGCGGCACCACGATGACATGTGGAGGAAAATGAACGCCTTAAAGATTGCACAAGGTAATAGATGATGCACAGGAACCCTGAACGTCAAACCCTAGACCCCAAACCCTAGATAATAAAATCCTGGTGATCATAATGTGGTCAGCAATTCTCTACCTTGGTTGCATAGCAGATCTGGATGAGGGATGTCCTCTTTGGCTGGGCTCCCTTCTGGTAGGTGACGTGCCACTCTGTGTCAAATCCAACCACCTCCACGCCAGTGTCCAGCAGGGATTGGCAGAGCCACTCCACGTCTTGCGGAGTGAACGCATACCGTACCTCCCCCTGCAGGCACAAAACAGGTCGTCCAGTCAATACCCAGCATGTTGGGTTAGCGCCTGCTGGCTGCTTATGCTATGCCGGAAGGGTGGTGGGGTGGGGTGGGGTGGGTGGTGACTGCACTGGATGGAACTGCTTCCAGCTGCTCTGATTTTAAGCACTGGCGGGTGCTGCATGGCGCTGAGATGGTAGCAAGGACGGCGCTCGTGCGGGAGTGGCCTTACTTGCAAGCTAAGAGTCTGTTGGGTGGCTATTGCTGGCACTGCGGGGACTGCTGCAGGAGCGCCGGCGGTGGCGCTGGAGGTGAAGCTGCTGGGCAATGCCCGCTTGTGCGGAGGACAGGCTACGGTCTCCAGCCCTGTGCATGGTGGGAGTTTACAGTTGATCAACCCATGCCAAGCCTAGATATGCACCTTGCGATGGACTTGGGCACCAAGTTGGAGGCTGGCACACTCGGTCATCCCAAGTCTTGATATGCATCTTGCAATAGGAGGCTGTCACAGCAGTTCAGTGGGCATCGTGCAAGTACTGGGAAGAGCCAGCGCACCTCTTCTCTTCCTGCTCTGCTGCTCAGCAGCAAGCACTGCTTCCTCAATAAGCCGGAACTCCTCCTCAGTCACCTGCAGGTGAAACGTTTTCTGCTGGTGAAGAAAATCATGCGACACATGATCAGTACTGGCCATTTGATAAATTATGCTAGTGACCAGTGCAGCCAGTAGAACTGGGGAAATGAGGGAACACTACTGGGCCACTATCACGTGATAGTCACTGAAACCACACTCACATGCTCGACCTCCACTGGCATCTTGTTGTCTAGTTGTCTGGCGAGTAGACAGCTGTATCCTGCTCACATCAGAAATGCAGCAAGGTGTTTGGGCTATTTGTGCTCAAAATCACGCCTGTCAAGCGCTCCCGCAATCGCTCTTTTGAACTCAACCAACATGTCTTTATAGTGGTCATGCGATTCTTTACCCCCGCTGGGTGCTGGGCACGTAACTAAAGAAAAGGCATATCAGACAGCCAGTCGTGTCACTTGTGACAGGTAGCGATGCTATCAGTTTAAGGAGAGGCTTCAGCTATGCCACAATCACTGAGGCTCAAAGGCAAGGCATGGCATTCAATATGCATGCATTTACTGTGAACCCAATTGCAACGTTTCATGAAAATACAACTGTACAGCAGCGTTGTAACCTTTAATATCAAAGGTGAAGTATTTCCAGGCTTATTTAATAACTAGGAACTGCACCAATATGTGTTGACATCAATTCAAAGCATTCGCAGCATCTGGGGGTGCGGTGGTATTTGAAATACGGGTAAGTGGGGGGTAACCATGTGTGCATGCACCTATTTGTGTGGCCAAACCCTACAAAACGCAGTCAATCGGACTGGCATTGAACAGCCATTGGTGAAGCACGGTGTTGTAGTCGTACGAGGAAACGTTGCTATTCAAGGGTTGCTTCTGGGTTGCTTTCGGAACCGCTGAGCAAGTTCCTTTCACGCCAAACCAACCCTTGTTGACGCTTGTTAGCCCACACAAGAGGTCGGGTATCTGAAACCTTGCGTAAGCATCAGCTTGGAGCCGAGCTGCAGAGCGTTTACCGGCCAGTGACCCAGCGCCAGGTTCCGAAAGTAAATCCGCCAATCGCCCACCATGGCACCACAGCTGCTGTACGGGGTGGTTGCAAGGGGAACCGTTGTACTGGCCGAGTACAGGTGAGTGTGATAGTTGCAAAGTCGACCCGTCTAAGGGCCTTTCAGTGCCGTTTGGACAACGCATGCATATACCGTGTGGCCCGTCCATGGCTGCATGCCTGCCTGATCCAAAACTGACTAGGAGCACTTTTTTGCGCCTTGGATGCTCACTGACTGCTCAATTATTTTTCCTAGTCTCGTCAGTGGCAATGCAAACCTGGTGGCGGTTCGCATGCTGGAGAAAATCAACCCATCTGAGGAAAGGTGCGCGGGTTTTCTTTTGGGTGGGTTGGCAACGCTGAAGTGTTTTGGTTCCTTGTCCCAAACTGACACTCATTTCTCCTTGGTAGCCGGCACTCTTACGCCCAAGACCGGCACTTATTCCATGTGTACACAACAGGAGGCTTCACTTACTTGTGCATGGCAGATGAGGTAAGCACAACTTGGCCTACTGGCCCTACCTGCCCAATTGCTGTCAACTGGAGCAGTGGCAGGAGATCTCTTGTAACAGGAGTATGCAAATGCAGCAGAATGTTCAGTGTAATCTATTCCCAGTCAGTGGCGGTGTTAAGGAACACCGGGTTTGTGAGGCACCAAAGCATTAGAGGTTTTGGTAGCAGCAACGCTGCTGTCGCGTCTGCTCTGTAGCAGCGCGCATGCCCTCAAGGGTTCACACCCGTTCCTGCGTACCTGTAGTCCTTACAACCTGCAGCTGCAGTCCTTGATTGCCTGCCTGGTTGCAACCCTTGCTTAGGGTTCGGTAAATGGTTGAAAGTAATTCAGTACACGTATGGCTCCACATCCTTGAGGGTGGATGCACACGGACGGTCCACATCAAACCCACGTTCAGAGCTTGCACAAACCTTCGAACGCTGATACTTCGGCGAAACGAAGGAGCCTTTAGAGCCTCTCGCATTACAGTTGATCATACTGTTATATATCACCTTTGTGTCACTGGGTGCAGGCAGTGGGCAGGCGGGTGCCCTTTGCATTCCTGGATGACCTGAAAGAGCGCTTCATCAGCGCGTATGGACACACTGCTGAGAGTGCAGTTGCGTATGAGTACAACACAGAGTTTTCCAGGGTGATCCAGCAGCGCCTGGAGTTCTTCAACAACGACCCCCGGGCGGATTCCATCAACAGGGTCCGGGGGGAGATTGCTGAAGTGAAGAATGTAATGATCGACAATATTGAAAAGGCGAGTTCCTATATGGTCGGGATAAACCATTTGTATATGTGTGGAGCTGCGTCATCATCGCTGAATGCAGACGAGTTTTATGGATAATTAAATGACATTTAATTGAAGTGAATTAAAGGAGATGGAAGGATTTAACAAAGTTGAGTTAAAACATACAGATCCTGTGGGCAGCAGAAAGCCACTGCATCAGCTCTGCCTAGTCCACCTCGTTGTCACACCCTGTGGGTCCTTGACACCCCATGTGTTGGCTGCATACTGAATCCCGTCCGACACGCAGCATGCTTGTGGGCTGCTTACAGTAACTCACGTGGACTGAATATGTATCATGGTCTCACAACTGCCGTCTGTCCCAGATTCTTGAACGCGGGGAGAGGATTGAGCTGCTGGTGGACAAGACCGACCACCTGCAAGATGAGGCCTTCAACTTCAGGCGGGGGGCACGCCAGCTCAAGAACAAAATGTGGTGGCGCAACATGCGGCTGTGGCTGTTCATCGTGATGGGGGCGCTCCTCATTCTGTATATCATCATCTGCATCGCCTGCAGCCCAACCTTCAAGTGCTGAGGGAAGGGCACAGATGTACCGCCCTTCACCCAAGCTCCAACACCAGTGTTGCAAGTCAAGCAGCCCGCCGTATCACTGATCACCGCCGTGATAATGCCATATCCCGACAGTTGAAGATGCAATGTTTTCACAAAATTGCCTCCTTGACTCTAGGCTATTGTGTTTGTGTTTCTCTAGCCTGGCCCAGGGCCAGGCAGAGCCTCAGTCAAAGTATTGCCATTGAGGCTTGTTGACTAGTCCTTAGTGGCATATGTATAATAGTTCTTGCAGTCTTGTTGTGGAAGTATGTACTTCCAGGTGTACATCTGGACGGACATATGTAGGCGAAGGAGGCTTGAGACAGCCAATAGCGTGCAGTCGGTTTAAATAATTCGTCAAATTTGTCAACATGCTGCATTTAACCTGTTGACATATGCAGGCTTCTCGCCAATAAATTATCCTGTTCCTCTACCTTGATGCTCTGTGCAACGCCAAACGCTGATTCAGAAAGAACAGGGCACACAGTCCTCTGACAGAAGCAAAAGTTGATGTCCGACGTGCCACGTCTACTTTGTAGACATCCCACGTGGTACCAAGAGTGGTCATGTCAGTGAATCAGATACAATGTTACACTGTCAGAGCTGCCAGCTCCAGTGGACATGACAGGCACTGTACTGTAGCAGCAAAGAATTCCAACCTCATAAACTATTGAAGACTCTTGTAGATCACGGACCTCAACCAAATGTGCCAAATGGGCCTGAAACCTATCACTCGAGGGACGCCAACACACTGCGACAACCAAGTCAGGCTCAAAGTAGACGATTTCAGAACGGCTAACGAATATTTTAATGTCAACTACCAAGGTCTCTCAGACTGATTGGATTAGACATGGACTACCGGAGACTCTCTGAGGTGTTGATACCTAAGGACCCAGAATCTGCCAGGAGGCCTGCTTCACTTTTAGCGGAACCCGTTGAGAAACGGATGCATCACATGAGCCCGTCGCAGTGAGGTTCTGTAATGTACTACATCAATGCAGCCCTGACCGACACCTGAGGTGGCTGCATACTGTACGAAACAAGCTGCGCACAAAAAACCCTGCTAAACACCAGGGTAGTGCGCAAGGCGCACAGACTAATAAACAGAGGCAGGGCAAGCTACCAGACAGCCCATGGAATTCAGACTGCAGTCTGCCGGATACTATCAATTTCGTAAGCATATATGTAAAATAGCGAATACGTAGCCGTGCGGAAATGTCCTGTTGGCTTAGAATATGGAGTAGGCATATATGGTCTTATATGGGACGTCACCCTTACCTATAGGCACAACCGTTTGCAAAGGGTATTCTCAGGCTATACCGGTAGTAAACAGAGTAGATACTAGGCAAAACGCCGATGATGGCTAGGAATTGCCCACTGAGTAGAGTATGGATGCTGCGGAAATCATTGGCACTAAGCACTTCAAACCATCAAATTCAAGTGGAACATAGGGGGTACGGCCCTGCCCAGCCATCATAAAGCTGGCCAAAGCGCTTAGCTGGTGAACGCCATTTATTGAACACTGGGGCATGGGCTTGGGCCCTGGTCATTCACCACTACTGGAAAGAAAAAAAGGGGGACATGCTTTTTCTCTCCACAAAGTAAACTAGGAACAACACAAACTACTGCTGCAAATGCAGCCCTCAATCATCCTTGCCCCCCACCCACACCCTGTCCATGCTTTACTGCCCCCTCCACCCTCCCCCCGACCCGTGCCCGACCCTTGCTGGATAACATAATAATAATAATAAGCCCACCACGGCTTCAAAAGAACCACGGTTGTGGTCAAGGCTGGCCCAGTCCCGATGACAGCTGCAGGCTTTCCTCCCCTTGGTGCCCTGTGCCACCAGCCACCTTGGACTGCTCCCCTGATTCCCCCCGAGGAATGTGCACCCCTTGGGCGCTCCCCTCAGACAGGTCGCTGTCCTTGAACCGCTTCATGAACCCCAGGCTGCGCTCAACCCCCCCTTCGCCCTCCATCGGCGACGGCCCCCCTTCGTCCTCATCCTCATCCTCCTCCACCACCCCCCGCATCAGGTCAACCTTGTAGGCCTGCATGTCCCCGGGAGCAGCCAGGGACCCATACTCGGATTGCAGGCTGCTGACATACGCTTCAACATGGTCCGAGATGACTGACCCCACCCGCTGCCCATCCAGGGACACCGAGCTGCGCTCAGACGAGACGTAGCTACCCATCATCGGCCTCAAATGGTCCCGAGACGCCACCCCATGCGCCTCCAGCGACCCGCCGCCTTCCTCCGGAATATCCCCGCCCCCGCCGAGACCCTCCTTAGGGTTCTCGATGCTGGCGGCCGCCGCCGCGGGGCCCTCCAGGCTGCCGGCGGGGTGCCCCGGGCGCATGTCCACAGGGCAGGCAAACGAATGCGATGAAAACCGCAAACTGCCTGATGCGCTCAGCGCCCCCTCGTGCGCCCTCAGGGAGGGTAAGTGTTTCAACAAGCGCTGGGGATGGGGCTCCTGTGGCTGGGATTTGGTGGCCAGCTGCACCGCAAAGGGGCTGGGGTGATGCGCAAAGCCCTGCTTGGCTGCGCGCGTGACACCTGGCCATGCAAAGTCGGCGGCGGGGGCCGAGGTGGCGGTTGCGGGGCGGGTGGCGGGGGATGTGGCGGTGGTGGCTGGCACGGGGTCCGAGCGTACTGCGGGTGGGGTGCGAGGGGGTGTCAGCGGTTGTGAATGGAGAGGGGAGGTTCACCCCAATGTAGGGTGATCGGCGCACCATGGGTGGCAGCGCAAGCAGGATCATATCCACATTAATTGATCTGTATACTAATTAGATTATATTAATTTCTATCTATAACAAATGATAGATAGATAGATAGATAAATAGATTCTGGCCAACAGCAAAGGTTCGGACCAAGGTAAAGGGGCCACGCACTTGAGACAGGCCCACGGGCGACCGGCAGTGGCGCGCTCGCCGCCCCGATGCTCTCATCCACCCCTTGCGCCTGACCTGACAGCTGACGCCGCAGCGCGGGCGCCGCGGGGGCGGGGTGCGTGTGGCGGCTGGATGCGTTGATGGCGTCGTTGATGGCCTGGAGGTCGAGGGAGGCGCTGGTGTAGGGCCGGACGCTGGCACCCAGGGTGGTGAGGAGGCTGGGGGTGCGCTTCTGGAGGGCGGCCTGGGGGGGGGGTGGAAGTCAGGGTTTTGCGTTAGGGTACTGAGCAGGGTTTGGGGGGGTGCTTGGTGGCACTGACAGGTGGAGGCAGTTGGTGGACCTGATGCTGGCTTCAAAGCTCAGGGCTCTGGTAGGGCCAAGGGAGGACGCTGGCGATTGGCTGCCAGCTGGTACCCAGACACAACAAGCGAGACAGGTGAGAAATAAGGGCCGTACCTCTGCAGAAGACGTGCGCTGCTGCGCCACGGGCCCCCTGGCGCCCCCACTCATCCCCAGGCTCAGCTTGTGCCCCACCAGTACCCGCGAGCTGGAGCGCACCGCGGGGCCCGAGGTGGGTTCAGACAGGGGCCGCGGGTGGAAGGGGGAGAACACGCCAGAGTGATGGTGCTTCTCGGCAGGGGAGGAAATCTCCTCGTCCGCCTTAACTTCGGCGGACCCCACGGCTGCGGTGGGAGGGATGGGGTGGTGGTGGGTGCGGGGGTGGATGGGGTGTGTGATATGTGCGGCGGGCTAGCATGACTATTTGGTGAATGTTGACCCAAGACGCCCATGCGCCCCAATATGTGCATGAATTAAACCACTACTGTGCTGTGCCCTTGACACCATACCAGGCCACCCCAAGCTTGCAGTGAACAACCCTAGATTTCAGTGATTAACCCTAGAAGGCCCTTGTTTTCCATCGCCTGGCATACCTGCAAAGATGGCAGGGCCAATGGATGGCCCCAAGTTGTGCACCGGGGAAAGGGAAGGGGTGGGGGGCTGGTAGGGCCCCAGCGTCCACTCAGAGGGGGGCCTGGACAGCATGAAGGGCCTGACGCAGGGGAGGAACACCTCGTTGTAGAAGGCTATGATGTCCCCCTTGTTGATCACCTGCAGAAGCGGGGGGGAGGGTTAGTTGGGTGGAGATTGGTGGCATCATGGCCCACCATGGTGGGATTGAAGGTCCGCTCAGACTGCCCCCTGCTCCAGGCAAAAGTCCTGCGATGGACTGACATATACACTGTGACAGGCGTATCAGCTTTACCAGGTGACACCCCAAACCCTTAACCCAGCGATGTAGCGCGGTTCAGAGTGCGCACCTCCAGCGTGTTGCGCGTCTGGTGCAGGATGGCAGCGCGGAACACCTCCGAGGTTGCCTGGGGCTGGGTGCGGTACAGGGAGATGAGCGCTCGGAAGGTGACGTTCCTCAGGTCGTGCAACTTGCACACCCCGAAGATTGCTGCCAGGATTATTTGGTCCAGGTGGCGGTTGTACAGCAGGTGGGTCTGGTAGAAGGCCACGTAGTGCACAAGGGTGTACGCCTGCGAGCACAGGGGGTATCGGTCAGGGTTGAGAATACTTGGTAGGTTCTGATAGAAGGGCAAGCAGTGTCACCAAACGTGCCCTCCGCCACAGACAGGTGTTAGAAACCACAACTGCTTCATCCCCCCACCCTAGCCACAAACCCTGAGCACCCCCACCTGGTCCACCACGCCCTGGTTGATGGCACAGACATGTGCTGCAGATCGCAATGGTCTAGGTTGAGACGGTGACCCCTTCACCTTAGTATTTGTCCCTAAACCCTGCCCACACCCACCTGGTTCATCACGTCCTGGTTGGTCTCCGGCCCAACAGACAGGTGCTGCACGATGGGCTGGATGCGCAGCGCGGCCAGCTTCAGCTGCTTGCGCAGAAAGTCTGACAGTATTGAGCGGGTGGGCTGCGCGGGGTCGCCGCCCACCGGGGTTGGGGTGCCGAAGGCCTCAGGGAGGATGCAGAACTCGGCTGCAACTAGGAGGGAAACAGGGGGAGTGTGTGTTAAAAACTAGGAGGGGAACAGCGGGGTGGGTGTTATGATCAGTACCAAGGGGGATGGGAACAGGAGGGGTGCGCTAGGGGAGGCCATGGACTAGGCAGGAGCAAATGCTGGCGAGAGGCGCAGCAGGAAATAAGCAAATGGTTAGTATATGGACCGTTGCCAGCAGGGGAGATTATTATATTATTACATTTTCCCCCGCGGATGCAGGTAATCTTGCTGGTACATTCCATGCAGGTAACACAGCATGCAGCACTACAGCTGTGTCCCATGCACGCCTCCTCACGGCCAACACTCATGTTACGCCCCCCACGCACCTTTGCTCTGCCCTTCCCTGTCCCGCTTCCCCGACAGGGCGCTGAAAGGACTGATTTTGTCACACGCACTCGGCGCCGAGGGCGCAGGCGGGGAGGTGGGTGCGTCGCCCGCTGCCGACGTGAGAGCGACATACAGCGAGGATCCCCGGGCCCACGCCAGGGATTCAAACACCTTTTCCTGGGAGTTGAAAAGGTGGCGCTTGAGCTGCGCGGGGATCCCCGCCTTGGCCATGTGGCGTACAAAAATGTCCACGATCTTGACGTAGTCAAAGGGCTCCAGGGCCAGGCGTTCGAGTACAGCCGGGAAGGAGAGGTTCGCCTGCACGGGAGGGGATGTGGTGGGTGATATGGTAGGGCATGGGCCACCCGCACAAAGGTGCGTTCGGTTAATACCCAGATGCATGCAGGATGGAAAAAAAGTACTTTACACACTTCCACATACAAAAGTGCCTCCAGATTGAGTACAAGTGCCCCACATGCCTCTGAGAAAAGTGCAGATGATGCCTGCACACGCACCCCACCCCATACAACACACAAAGCACATTCCCTGTCGACATCCGCATGCGTGCGCCCGCGCCACCCACTCACCAGTCGATACACCGCCGCCACCGTCTCCAACGCGCATGCTGCCAGGCACTTGTGGAAGGCGGGGGACGCCGCCACCGCCCGCATGGCGTCTAGGCCGCGCTTTGCCAACTCATCATCCAGCACCAGCTCCAGCGCATGGTAATACAGCTGGACCGCCTACAGGGGTTGATACACACACGCGGCGTGGGCGAGGGGTTTTGCGCGTGGGGACGTTCCTGTGCATAGGCAATGGGGGCCCCAATGCGCACATGTATGCATGACTGATAGGGGCCATATGTACAGTGTGATGCGGGGCACAGGTACAGGGATTGCACACACCCTGTGATGCGTTGCTTGCACCCACCTGCACCCGCCGCCGCCGCGTGGCCTCCTGATCATACTTCACCACCCCTTGCTGCGCCGCCGCCACATCATCATCAGTGGCCATTGCCTCTGGCGCATCTCCCCCAAACACCGCGCTGGCACACTCCTGGATGCGCTCCACAACCCCGTCGGCTGTGCCCACTTCACAGCTATCCAACAGGGCGCGCAGCTCTGGCCCGGGCTGCGGCAAGGGTTTTGGGAGGGTTTAGGTCGGTAAGCGCTGTGATGTGGGTCGGAGTGCGCGATTAGGTTGGATTGGATAGGAGTGTTTACACCAGCGGTGCATTTACCCTGGGATTCCAAAATTGCAACGCCTGAAATTTGGGAAATCGCATAGCCTGTAGACAGGTAGCGCCCCACACGCAGCCCAGCCATGCATGCGTCAACACATAGCGCCATCGACACACGTGCTTACCTGTTCGTTGGCGCCGTGCAGCGCGTCCTCCAGCCATTTCCGCGAGTCCAGCGCGGCGGTGAGCGCTGGAGTGGACAGGTTGACAAACCCTTGCTGGGGTTCCGAGCTGGCCTGCGTGGTGCTACAGGGCAGCAGGAGGGAGGGTTAAATAAGAGCAGAGGAGGAGCAAAAGGGCGATAAAGGCACCTGATAGAGAACCTGGTGGTTGCTAGGTCAATGCACAATGGCGCATGGCGGTGTAGGCAGATACCGCTCCAAGGGCAGCAATAACCCAAACCCTTTCACCGTAGACACCCAAAGCACGTCGGCAGCAATTTAGCGTATCAAGACTTGCTGCCGCCAGACTGTGCAGATGCATACACGGGTGGAGCCAGCAATCTGATAAGGGTTTTTACAGGGTTTTTAGGGTATCTACCTGCTGAGCTGCAGCGAGGAGGCTGCCTGCACCACGTCCTGCACCACTGGCACCCGCCCGTCCAGAAACAGGCGCTCGTCCAGCTCAAAGGGACCGATGCTGCTGCTGCTGGCAAGGGCTGCGCTCAGCTCCTCGGTCGCCTGCTGCGAGGCCTCCCCGGCGGGGGTCATAAGCGGTGGGTAGTACCGCAGGGCGCCGGTGGCTGCGCCTGGGTGTTCTGCGCTGGTGGACGCCGATGCGCACGACAGGGTGGACTCCACGAGGGGTGTGAGGAGCGCGGCCAGCGCCTCGACCTGGCTCAGCTCCGCACCAAAGGCGTTGGTCAGTGAGAGGACGATGTGCGCCTTGGCGCCGCGCCGCTCGCTGGCGTGGAACTCTGCGGGGTCGCGCGCCCAGTGGCGCGGCGCCAGCTGGCAGATGGTGAAGCCCGTGGCTGCCACCAGGAGGTTGAAGCAGGTGACCAGGTCGGGGTTGTCGCCCAGCAGGCGGTGCTTGGCCAGCAGGTAGAGGTTCCAGGTGAAGGCCAGGTTGGCGCTGGGGCTGGTGCTGCTGGCTGAGGTGGTGGAGGTGGAGGTGTACGCCCCCAGCGCGTCCTGCACCACCGGGGTTGGGCAGCAGGGTTTAGGGTTTTACAGCAGGGTTTGACAGCTGGTATGACCTGGTTTCTGGGTCTGGAGTGGGTAGTTGTGTATGTGCGCGCTTGCTGATGGTGCGTAGAGAGGTGGATGTCCCCCAGTGCATCATGCAACCACCACGGTTGAACTTATGGTGGCTAGTTGATCGATGGAGTATGCGCACTGCCCCACCAGATCCTTGTCGCGCAAGCAGGTGAGGAAGTGGTGTGGGTGTACGCCCCCAGCCCCCGCATTCTGTATTACCCGGGGTGCCGCGAGGGTGCCGCGAGGTACCGCGAGGCGCCACGAGGGTGCGAATGACATCAAGTGCAAACCGAGGTGTGTCACGAAGGGCGCGTAAAGCGTGAAGATGCCTGCCCATTGTTTGAGGGCGGGGGTGCCCGAGGCTGGCTGTACTGCCTTACTGCGAAGTCCCGCGGCACCTCGGCGGCAAATCCCACATCGCCGCGCGTGCAGGAACCCCGGCTTGTGATGTGCAGTAACGCATCTGGCAAGGTGCACCCTGGTGCGGATTGCCCGGTGCCCCCCGTGCGGTGCATTCCAGGCTGCCAACTATGACATCCCGCCAGAACGCACCCACACGTACCTGGCACTTTGCCCTCAGCAGCGACGTGTACATGAACTGGGTCTTGAGGTCCCTCAGGCGCAGGAAGTGGTCCACGCGTGTGTGTTTGCCGTACTTGGCTGCCAGGCAGGGCTCGGACCTGCTGATGGCCACCGGCAGCTCCCGCATGAAGTCGGTCAGACTGCAGTCACATGTATACGCAACCAGTCAATAGGGCACCAAGACGGAGCCCAAGCACAGCCCCGAGAAGGATGTTGTCGAGGGAGGTGGGATGCAGCAGCGTGGGTGTGGGGGGCCTGGTGCCCGCCAGAACTGCGCATGGGTGGTCTGGTTGACTACGCCATGCATCATGGCCTCGTAAGATTCCCAGTACCTCCTGTACCTGCCACCTACCTGACTTTAAGGCGACCCAGCAGGTCAGGCAGCAAGCTCCCCGTTGTGCTCAACTCTCGTTGGTGCTCGGGCGCTTCCTCCTTCTCCACCATAGCCCATCCAAGGAAGATGAGGCAAGCACACCACGTGCGCTTGGATGGCTCATTCTGCAAAGGTGGACCCCGCCAATTATACCACGGCCTGCCAAAGCACTGCTGGGAAACGCTGGTTGGGTGAACTGGGCAACCGGTGCGTACCTTCCAGTCGCCTACTTGGCTGGAGGAGGCCCCAGACTCGGTAGGGAATGAGTGGTATGACCCTGCCAACAGCGAGGCTGCAGCCTGCACTGAGGGAGGGAGCTGGAGCTCCTTGGAATAGAACGTGAGAATATCGTCGTCGCACCCCATGGCTGGGCCCTGCTGCGCCATATGCATGTGCTGCCTTCAAGCGGTCACGCCTGCAACCCGTGTGTGCGCACTTTCCCAAGAGGCAGTTGCCCACATGGCGCCCACTCCTGTATGCACCTGCAGGGTCGCTGGTACCAGGCAGGTGTGTAGCAGGGCAATGACGTTGTAAGGTTGTAGACTACGGCCAACGGTGGTACGGATTTTGTTGCCTTAGCAGTTGCATGCGTTCACTCCTTGCGAGACGGGGGTCTGCTTGAAGAGGTTGCATCACACTTCCGCACAGGTCAAAACCTTTGTGGCTGGTGTTTTTGCGCGGAGTGCCACGTAACCCTGATGGCGCCGAAGGGCAGCTTCGTGACGGTCGAAATGCGCATTTTATTCGGACCATAGGATCACGGGCATATTTAGCCGGTACCCACATGCGGCGGGGCCACAGGTTTACGAGGGGCATGGGATGCAGACTGCATCCTGCAGTTTGGGTTAATCCAACATTACACCACCTTACATTTGGGAACATTAGCGTTTGGGGTAATGCAGATAGAGGCCAAATTAAATTGCGAACAGGGTTCTCTATTCGCAAAAAATGCGCCTAAATACCGCCATCCGATGATCGTGATCATGATCCAATGACGTCACAATTTCCACAAATCACGTCATATAGAGTAGTCAACCAGCCTGGACGTCCCGCTCAAGCCTTGTCATAAAGTGACAAGTACAGTAAACCAATGAGTAGCTGTACAGGTGGCGTCATAAGATGATCTCACGATTAATTAAAATATATTTCGTACCTTTCTTCCGTGAAATTAAATAGATTATAAAGCCATGTGCTTGCCATGTGATCAAGTGGCCAATTGGCGTGCAATACAACAGCCACGTCTGCAATTTACGTCATCATATGGCCCAATTGGAACTTTTGGGCTGTCACATGCGCAACGGGGAGATACTTTTTGGCCTTTTTCTCAGCAGTTGTTTTCGAAAAAGCTCGTCTCCATAGCAAAGTTGTAGTTAGAGCAGAGCTGTTCTCTGAGCAGGGTTTAGTCTCGAAGGAAGGTTGTCCTTTCCCCAAAAAGCTCAACTGGGAGTGCACGTCACAACGTGAAGTTGGAAGAACATTCTAGCAGACCTGGCACGGGCTGCACAATAGGCATGGCGCGCAACGGGCTTGCGCTATCGATGGCTGGTGGGTGGCGGAAGGCAGTTCGCGGTGCAGCGGCAATCGAGTGTCCCCCCGTTAGACCTGCCTGTGACGTAAGGTACCCACCTCACCCGCTCCCTGTTTGAAACAAGGCGAGGTCTGCAGCTCGACAAGTGCCGTGGCACGCACAACCTGGGCCACACAAGGCTACGCCCTGCAATAGCAAACTGTAGGTGCACAAGTTCCCGAGGCAGCTCTGACGTTGAATCGTCTAGGACCCACGCAGCGAACATTGCCCTTCAGTGCCGCAGGCTACCGTAGGCGACCCGGTGCACATCTGTAGGTGTACAGATGTAGTGTGTTAATTTTGGGTCTGACAAGGATGCGAACAACAGCGAAACTCCTTTCGAAGCACGCTTTTTCCTCACAAGACCATAGTCTTTTGTACTGGAGTTAAACCTAGAGGGCCTGGTGGGTGTTTGAGAGGACTGTGGTGCTGTGCAAGTCACGGGATAGGGGTGCGGGTGCAGTCCATGCACATGGGGGAGGTTATTAGCTAGCCCGCGAGCCGCCGGGCTTTGACGTTGCGTACACCAGATAAGGTATCTTTTCCGATTCAGAGGTTGGTTGTGGGAGCACCCACGTTCCACTGCGCTTGTCTACACTGGGAATTAGTGGTCAATGGCTCCCCACCCACATACCCACTCTTGCGCCCTTGCCTTGCACTGTCCAGACACCTGCTGCCTGCCCTGCGCCTTTCTGCCCAATTGTGCCTAGCACTGGGCAACTACACTCCCTGCCATGGCTCATTGTGTGCCTGGGGTGTGGTGTGTGTGTGGTGAGACCCTACTTGTTCCAGTGGCACCGCCCAAGACCCTTGTGGGCCCACACCTGCAGCTGTGTACATATGCATGGGTCAAGCCATGGCGTGACCTCCTTTGTTCCTGCTTCCAGGTAACCCCTTTTGGAGCAGCCCAGCACCAGCATCCAAAGCGCGACACTGGCACTAGTGGATAAGCTTACTGAACCAAACACGGGACACAGCATACTCGCAGGCTCAGCAACCACGACAGCCAACCACCCTAGAGTTTAGGGTTTCATCATCCAACATCCGGGGTCCATTTTGACAACCAGGGCGGCAAGCAGCAGCAGGCATCCCTGGCCAGTATCTGGACTCAAAGCCTGGAGCCTGTATTGGAAGCCAAGGATAGGCAGGGGAGGCAGCCCGTTGGACTCGACGGCGGGAGCCAACCCTAGAGCAGGTTTTCAGCGGGGGGCCACCAACCCTTGAGTAGGGTTTCAGCAGCGGGGAGCCAACCGTTGAGCAGGGTGGGGCGGCAGTCATGACTTCCCCAGCCCAGCAACACTCCCACTCCTCGTTTTTCATCGGAGGCGTGATTGCGGCGGGGGTGGTGGTGGCATCCACAGCCGCTGCATGTGTGGTGTGGTCAAGAAGCAGGCCACAGGGGCGGAGGAGGGGATTGCAAGGTGAGGCACATTACTACCTTTCAAAATTCTGGATTCTGAATTCTGGATTTTAAACACCAACAAGTGAATGGTTACCTCCAACGAATTTGAACTTACTAATGTGCATAATGGACATGGTGATGCGCCGGATTCTGTGAGGAAATGCACCAAATTTGGGTGCGCGTTGGCGCTCTGATAAGGGCACAAGCTGGGATTTGCAGTGGTGGTCAAGCAAGGAAATGGATTTCTTGAGACGCTGAACAGAGTGTTGCAGAACCCAAGGACAGGGTGGCCATACCTTGCGCCAACCCGCTTTCATCCAATAGCGTACCCGCTGACGCAAACAACCCTTCACCATGCAGGTCGGCGTGCGGCGAATACCCTAGACGGAGACCCAGATGACCTCTTCCCACCCATCCTCGACCACTCGCACCGCTCCCACAGCCAGAACCACCCGAGCGGCCCCAGCGTGACAAGTGGCGGCTCGCGGCGGGGGTACCTTGCGGACCGGGATGGGGATGGCGGGGGCTCAGTGGGCAGCTCGGGGGGCGTCTCCCACGGCTCCCATGTATCTGGGCCTGAATCCGTGGGGATGGCTGGTGTGGAGCATGCAGGGGGGGGTATCATGGGGCCCAGCACGCGCAGGGGGAGGGGCAACGCCATGTCGCAGCGCCTGAGTGAGGTGGGTGTAGGGTTTGGGATTTAGGGTTTAGGGTACCATGGGGACAGCGTGCGCAGGGGAAGAGGGATCACCATGTGCCAGAACCTGGGTGAGGTGGGCATTGGGAGCAACATGGGCGGGTGGGTGGGGGAGGGGTTCCAAAAAGAAGCTGTCAACGTTACAGGTGGAGATTCTAGGGTGGTCGGGCATGCAGGCTAGCTTTAGGGGGTTTCTCGCTACGTTCATTTCCTGGCCTGCACGAGCTGTGCAAGGCCTGCGCTGCCCTTGATAGGGTCGACTAGGGTGTTACCAGGGTTGTATTAGGGTATCGCTGTGTTTCCACTAGGGTTCTACTATGGTCTCACTAGGGTTTCCCTTCCCGACCTGCAGGAGCTGCGCAAGGCCAGTGCTGCCCTTGATTGGTCCCAGCAGGCGGTGCTTGACCCATGCGACATTGAGTTCATCAAGCACCCTGATGGGAGCGAGTTTGTGCTGGGGGAGGGGGCGTACGGCACGGTGAGCGCAGGAGGGGAGGGGAACCCTGTTTAGGGTTAAAAGGGTTTAGGGTACTTTCCTGGGTGGGTGGGTGGGGGTGGGGGCCAATGTGTTTTATGCTTGTCGCATGCGACATTGAGGTCGTTATATGCTGATGTGGGAGCGAGTGTGTGTTGGAGAGTACGGCACAGTGAACGCAGGAGGGAAGGGGGGATTTGGGAGGCAAGTGGCTGTGTGCACCACCGCCCCTCACCACCCCATTTTCTCCAGGTGTACTACGCCCGCCTCTACGGCGAAACCCCCTGCGCTGTGAAAGTCATAAACTCAGCCAGCGCCTCCGGCATCGACCTGAGCGCGGTCAGGGAGATTGCATTCCTGAGGACCCTGCAGAGCCCCTACATCGTGCAGTTTCTGGGTGCGGCGGTGGCGGACGATGGCAGTGTGATGATGGTGACCGAGCTTATGGAGAGTGGGGATTTGAGGAAGGCGCTGGCTGGGGGCGAGGGGCAGTGGTTCAACAGGTAGGGTTGGGGATCTGGGGTTTAGGGGTTGGGGTTGGGGTTTAGGGAAGGACTCTATCCTATATCGGTTGACAGGATCACCCTAAGCCAGGATTTAGTGTTAAGGTTCAGGGTTTCAAATGAAGGGGCAGTGGTTCACTAGTTAAGAGGAGTGCTCAAGAGGTGTTGATGCAGTGGTAACCTGGTACAAACCAAGTACTTTGTGTACTTGCAATGTCAAGTCAGGTTATTGAACGACGGGGTGAAATATTAGCATTGTGCCAGGCCCCACTTCTGCACCTATCCATAATCCTTGCAACGACAAGCCCTAAATCCTGCTGCAAACCCTAGACCCTGCAATGCACCCTTGCAACACACCCTACGCCCTGCCACAAACCCTAAACCCTGCTGCAGACGCTGACCCTGCAACTAACCCTAAACCCTGCTGCAAACGCTGACCCTGCAACTAACCCTAAACCCTGCTGCAAACGCTGACCCTGCAACTAACCCTAATTGCAGGGGCAGCCGCATTGCGCTGGAGGTGGCGCTGGGCCTACATTTCCTGCACACCAGGAGGGTCATACATTTCGACCTCAAGACCGCAAATGTGCTCCTCTCTGCCGCCAACGGGGCCAAAATCGCGGACGTGGGCCTGGCCCAAATGGTGCAGATGTCACAGGTATGGAAACCCCCATCCCGGGATTCCCATGGGACCCTACTGCAGGCAGCAACCGCAGATACCAAATCAGCAACACTTTCAGAGATGCGTTGGTGCTGTGTGTTTTGTGACAGCCCTGGGGGTGCTGTGGCTGCACTTGGCAGGGGTAGATGTGGTTTGCACCGGAGGGTAGTGGGCAGAATGGCCGATGTCACGGTAACCTATGGGCCGACTCAGGTTGGGTAAAGTCGTGCGAATCTCCCAGGCAAAGCGGTGCTGTATCTTACGGAGACATGCACCTGTAGGCAACGCCATGTGGCACATGCGGGGGGCTGTACCATGTGCTTTTTCATGCATGTGACCATCGCTTCCCCCCTAGTTCACCATCAGTGGTCCTCTTCCCCCCCTTGCAGGTGACGGGCAAGGTTGGCACCTTTGCCTACATGGCCCCCGAGATCGTGCAGGGCAAGCGCGTGTCGGAAAAGGTTGACATCTACTCCTATGGGGTGCTGCTGTGGGAGATTTGCACCGCCGAGGTGGCGCGCAGGGGGGCGATGCGGCCGCTCAGGTGGGGGTTTAACATGGCAGAATAAACCGAGTCAGGATGGTTTGCCCAATTGGCATTCCTGGGGTATTGTATGATGGTGCATATGCATGCGTGTGGGGCCCAGGGGGGTGAGCATGGCAATTTGGTGAAACAGGAAGGGACCAGGGCATGCGCCAGGGGGACTAGAATAGGTCCACCCGTCACTCATGTGTACAACACCCCACTCCGCAGGGTCCCTCAGGACTGCCCCGCCGAGATCGCCTTCCTGGTAGCTTCATGCATGTCCTCGGACCCCACCAAGCGCCCCTGCGCAGCCGCTATCATGGACGTCATCAAGCCATTCCTGCAGGTGGGTTTCGAGGGTTTAGGGTTTTGAGGGTCTAGGTTTAGGATCCCATGTCTGCATTCGCAAGCGTGCGCTTGCTGGCTCCGGTTGGGCGTTCACTTCAAGGAGCTCTTGAAAGCCTTGATCACCATTTGCCTATTTGCCGTGGGGGGGGAGGGCTACAGATGCCTGTGCCACTCCCCATCATACAGTTCTGGACAAGACTTCATCCCATCTTCCCACCTGCAGACCAACCGTGGGCCCGGAGAGGCGCCGCCACCTGGCGGCCTCCGCATCACGACAAGTGGCAGGCTGCGTGCGCACGTGCAGGGCACCTCGACCCTGAGCTCAACCCCAAGCTTGGGGGCAACGACCATATCTTTTCACACGGGGAAGAGCCCAGCGGGGTCGGCATCCCCGGGGACCAGGCCGGGGTCCTCGGGGGAGATGTCGAGGAAGGGCAGCGGGGTCCCCAGGCATCCCCAGTCGAACCAGGTGCGCTTGGCGGGATGGTCTTACCTTACGATGGGTTTACATGTGGTGCCCTGCCACGTGGTTTCACAAGAATACATGGTGAGTAACCAACAACAATAGCTGGGCATGCCATCGCCCTGTCCTAGGCATTGTAGCCAGCGCCTCACCCTACTGTGGGGTTCCACACACTTGCCCTTCCACGCATTCTCCGCTGACCCTCGCTCAAAGCTAATGTATCCCCAACACAGGCCGACGTGTGGCGCACCACCAACACCGGCCGCACCCAGCACTGGCGCCACTTCCTCATGGACTCGGTGGTGCGCATGGTGGTTGGGGATCCCGAGCTGACCCGCCTGTTTGACGACATTGACCCGCTCACCCTGTCCAGTCTCAAGCTGGAGTGCGCGGCATACCTGTTTGAGGGGCCGCATGCCTTCCAGGTGGGTGCAATACCCGCCCACCCACCTTTGCCTGCATGTTTTACCCTTCATTTGGGCACGTTGCCCTTTCTCAGGTTATAGTGTGGGGTGTACCTGTTGTAAGGGGCCGCATGCCTTCCAGGTGCGCGGAATACCCATCCCCTCTTTTGTGTGTCCCCCCTCTCTTGTGCACGCCCCCATACCTGGCTGCTCTTTCCTGGCTGGAGTGTGCGGTGTGGCTGGTTGAAGGGGTCTGACCAAGTCTGAAGGGGAACTGACCAAAACAAATCTACCCCTTCGCCCCTTACTTTCCCTTTGGGGAAGTTCAGGCCAACAGAAAACCCTATCAGAGTTTTGCTCTAGCAGTAGACCCTAATTAGGCACCTTTCTCACCTGCTGCAGCGGCGCGACATCGTGGATCGGGTGACTGAGACCATCGCACGCTTTGGGCTTACGCGCCGCCACTTTGACGTGTGCGCGGGGCATGTGGCGAGGGTGCTTGGGGAGAGCGACGTGCCAGAGGTGAGGGGTGGGGGAGGGGGAAAGGGGGGTGCATCTTGGCCTCAATGTGCATTTTGGCCTCAAGGGGAACATTATATGTGTAAATGACGTGCAATGGACACTGTGCATACCCTTAATCATGGTTTCCTCCCCTGCAGGACGTCTCCTCCAAGGTCCTTCATAACATGTCCACCCTCAAGTCCATGTTCCCTAGGGCAATGCAGGCAGACATGGATGGGTCGACGCGCAAGGGGGTGCCAATACTCATGGAGCAGGTAGGGGGTGGGTGGGTGGGTGGAGTGGCGGTGATGGGGAGATGAGGCCAGGTGATAACGTCTACTGACATACTACAACACCTTGCGTTGGTTGTACTGCGGCCTGCCTAACTTTGGACACTAGGAGTAATGTGGACACTAGGAGTTAGCCAAGGCGTGCAATGCAGAGTTGAGCATGGATGAGACGCTGCGTACAACCTTGGGTAGGGTTTTAGGGTAGTGCTAGGGCTTACCTGTGCTGTTGTATCGCAGGAGGCAGCTTTGTGGGAGGCCAGGCCAGCTGTATGAACCCTTATACAGGGTTTCAGGGTCCTGCTAAGGCTGGTATAATCCGTGTGTGACGTGTTTTTCTGCAGGTTGGCGGCTTTGTTGAGGCCAGCCGCATCATGGGCATGCATTATAAACCCTTCATTAGGGTTTCAGGGTCCTGCTTAGGCAAAAGCAAACCATGTGTGTTTTTGTGGTTGCAGGTTGGCGGCTTTGTTGAGGCCAGCCGCATCATGGACACCCTCTATGACCTCATCTGGTCAGACGCAAGCCTTGCAAAGTTCTTCAAAAAGTCGAAGTCCGACCCCCGCATCTTCCTGCGGCAAAAGGTGGGGATGGCATTGTGACCCCGTACTTGGAACCCTAAACCCGTAGTCCGATCCATGCATGTTCCTGTGCCTTAAGGTGGGGATGCGCACTGCAGGGCTGCTGTCCTGGGTTTGAAGTTCAGACAAGGATTGTTGTTGTTCAGTGGGTTTTGGGGACGAATGAGGCCCTATCCATAAGCTTGTTTCTTGCACAAATTTCCTTGTGAACATGAAGGATGTCATCCTCCAGCATTAAACTTGGACCACAGGCACCACAGCATGTGCAGTGTAGTAGAAGAGTTACAAGGGAGAAACGTTCACCGCACATGTGCCAGAACCTTCTTCCAACCCCTTTGCTCCCTTTCCAAAATATATCTCTGACCCCCTTCTTCCGGCTCCTCTGCTCCCCTCCCCAGACCAAAATCATGTCGTGGCTCTTTGAGGGCCCCGGCCAGGGCAGCACCAAGCCGGCGGTGCTATCTAATAGGTTGCATGCAGGGCTGTGTGCTCCCGAACAATGAATGAAAACCTGAACACGTGGTCCCGCTCCTTCCCCACATGTTACACATATTGCACACAGCCCGTTAGAGAATCAAAGTAATTGGCTTACACCCCTCCCACACCAAGATCACACCATTTTCCGACCCCTTTGCTCCCCTCCCCAGACCGAGATCATGTCGTGGCTCTTTGAGGGCCCTGGCCAGGGCAACACCAAGCGGGTGGCCATGGAGCAGGTGCACGCAGGGCTGGTGAGGTCCCGGGGCATGAACCGCAGGCACTTTGAGGTGTTTGCGGGCCTGCTGGAGGAGTCTATGCTCACCCACAAGTGCAGCGAGGTGCGTGTGGCGTGGTGGTGGTGGCGGGGTGGCGGTGGCGGCGGCGGTGGTGGTGGTGGTGGTGGCGACGGCGGTGGTGGCGGTGGTGGTGGGCTGAGGCTTGAGTGCAGATGTATCTGGTGCAGGGATGTGTCTGGTGCAGACCCCAAAATTGCCTTGAAATTCAAAGAAAATACCCTAACAAACCCTGCGACCCTGCCCGCAGGCCAGCATCCGCGCCACGCTCGCCAACCTGCAGGCCTGCGCGTACACATTCCCAGAGCCCACCCTCGGCGACGCCCTGCAGCCCCCACCCAGCGCCACCCTGCGGCGAGCGGGGAGCCTGGCTGAGGCCGGGAGGGTGATCGACACCATGTACCGGGCGATCCACAACGACCCCCGCTTGGCGCCCTACTTTCATGCCACCATGACCACCGACCCCGAGAAATACCTCACCATGCGGGTGGGTGGAAGTGGGCTGGGAGGTTTAGCTTGGAAAGGGCTGGTGTGCTAAACCTTGCTTGTCGGTTGGGGTGTAAAGGAGAATTTTCAACCCGATGCATGTACCGGGCAATACACAATGACCCCCGCTGGCGCCCTACTTCCATGGCCACAGGACCCGACAAATACCTTACCATGTGGGTATGTGGAGTGCTGGGGTTTCACTTTGGGGAGCGTGAAACCTACATGTATGCTGGGGGTTCCAAACATGTATGCTGGGATTCCAAATATGCATTATAGCACCATGACCACACACCTTGAAAAGCTTCAAAATGGGGGTGGATAGAGTACTTGCGATGTAGGCTGGGGCTCTTAATGGGCCAAGGACAGGTTTTTGAATGGATTCAGTGCGTGTGCAGTTTGATGTGATGGCCTTCCTCTCTGAGTGGCCCCAGCTCTGGAAGGGCCCCAGTGTGGCGCCCGTTGCTCATTTTGTAGTTTAAGTAAACTGCATGGAGTCATCTAATCCTTCAAGTTGGGGTTTTCGACTGTGTTCCTGCCTGTGTCTTTTGCAGTCCGACGTGATGGCCTTCCTTCTTGAGGGCCCCCAGTTCTGGAAGGGGCTGAGCATGGAGGCCATCCACGCGCCACTGGTGGCAAAGCACGGCCTCAACCGCTCGCACTACCGCCTGGTCGTCAAGCACCTCAAGGAGGCGCTCAAGTAGGTGGTGTGGGGTTCGGGGTCTAGGGTTCAGGGTCTAGGGTTTACCAGTGCTGGCTGGTGGTCAAGCACCTCAAGGAGGCCCTCAAGTAGGTGTTTCGGGGTTTAAGGTCTAGGGTTTAAATGCAGGGTCTAGGGTGTGCGTTGCAAGGTCCAAGGGTGTGGGATTCATGGTGTAGGGTGGAATACTCACTTTACACTCCCCGCAAGACCATTCATTGACTGAACGGCTAATTACACCCCCTTGCAGGTCGGAGGGTGCTGAGGAGGACATTTGCGACACCGTGCTCACCAACATCCAGGCCCTGGAGGTTTAGGGTTTAAGGTTTAGGCCATTTTCACGGAGCCCGCCAAGGAGCTTTTACCCCTTGTCGCACACGTACAACCCCCGGATCACTCACTTTACACCCCCTGCAAGACCATTAATTGACTGACCGACAAGTTACTCCCCTTTTGCAGGTCGGAGGGGGCTGAGGAGGACATTTGCGACACCGTGCTCACCAACATCCAGGCCTTGGAGGCCATCTTTCCTGAGTGCCCCAAGGAGCTGCTACCCCTTGTCAAGGTGGGGGGCATGGTGGGCGCGGGGCGCATCATCGACTCCCTCTACGACCACATTTGGGCCGACCCCCTGCTGGGGAATTTCTTCCTGACATCCATCTCGGCGGACCCCAGGAAGTTCATGGCCATGCGGGTGAGTAAGGTAGTAACTATTGTAGGTGCGTAAAATGATAAAACGATCTAGGGTATAGCTGGGTATGCTTGTTAGTACAATCGGGTGCGGTTAGCCTAAACCCTAAACCCTAAAACAACCACTTGCCTGTGCATGCCCTTGATTCTGAGCCAGGTGTAGACCCTATAATGTGGTACACCTTGGTTATGTGATTCTGGGGTACGTCCACATTCTAGGGTCTGCAAGCACCTTGGTTTGCCGTGATTGGAACCCTTGTCACATCCCATTGTAAACCCTGCACACCACACACAGCCAACCCTAAACCCTAAACCTCACATACTACTCGGCTACCTGCAGGCTGGTCAGCTGATTGGCTACCCATTAGAGGGACCCTAAACCCTCAGACCACATCCCTGGTCCCTGCACCCAAAACCCACCACCCCCTCTTGCTGCATGCGGAGCTGATTGGCTGCCACTTTGGAGGGACCCTAAACCCTAATCGAACACCCTCTTGCTGCAGACGGAGCTGATTGGCTACCTCTTTGAGGGGCCCCAGAGCTACTCGGGCGCCAAGGATGTGGCCCAAATCCATGCGCGCATCATCAAAGCCAAGGGGTTGAACAGGAGCCACTACAAGGCGTTCACGCAGCACCTGGAGGAGGCGCTGAGGTGCGGCTAGGGTTAGGGTTTATGTGGGTGAAACCCTACGCAGGGTGTGCGTTCACGCTGCACCTGGAGTCGGCGCTGAGGTACGTGTAGGGTCTAGGGTAATTGGGTGAAAACTGATCAAATTCAAAAACTGATCACTTTGTTGTATCATTCTCCCAGGGACTACGACACCTCGGATGACGTGATCGCCACAGTGATCAATAACATGTCCACCCTGGAGGAGCTGTTCCCTGGGGTCTATCCCAGGGCCATTTCTAATCCCCACCCATTTCCTGCTTGCTTCCAGGGACTACGACACCTCGGATGACGTGATCGCCACAGTGATCGACAACATGTCAACCCTGGAGGAGCTTTTCCCCGTGGTTTCAGAGGAGGCTGGCCTACTCACCCGCCTCAACTCGCCCATCGACGCCTCCCACGTGGTCAACGCCATGTACGACCGCATTTGGGAGGACCCCACCATCGCACACTTCTTCACGACCACCAACCCTAAGCAGTTTCTGGCCATGCGGGTAGGTGCAGTCCTAAGGTTGTGGCAAGTGCATGGTTGTGAACACATTGCCTACACCCAAAACCCTTGAGTTGAGCACACATGCCTCGCACGTGACCGACGCAATGGACCACCGCATTTGGGACGATGCCATCATTGCGCACTTCTTCACAACCACAAACCGCAGGCAGTTCCTGGCCATGCGGGTAGGTCCATTCCTGTGGGTTGTGGCAAGTGCAGCGACTGGGTGAGCTGTGAAGGGCCTCAAGCCTATCCGCACACTTGTAACCCAGCCTAATTAACCCTGAGCAAACCTAGCCCTGACCAACAGCAGTGCTGCAGAGGGACTAATACTTTTGAGGGACCCAAAATTCTAAGACCACATCCCTAGTCCCTGCACCCTACACCCTCCCCTCCTGCTGCAGAGCCAGCTGGTTGGCTTCTTCTTCGAGGGATTTAAAACCCTAAGACCATATCCCTAGACCTTGCTCCCGCGACCCATCCCCCCTACTGCAGAGCGAGCTGGTTGGCTACGAACCGAAACCCCTACCGCAAAAACCCTAATGCCTACGAACCTAAACCCTCCCTCCTGCTGCAGAGCGAGCTGGTTGGCTACCTCTTTTGAGGGGCCCAAAACCCTAACATCATATCCCTAGTCCCTAAACCCTGAACCCTAAAACCCTCCCCTCCTGCTGCAGAGCGAGCTGGTTGGCTACCTCTTTGAGGGGCCCCAGAACTACCTTGGTGCCAAGGACGTGGTGAAGCTGCACCAGCCCATCATCAAGGCAAGGGGGCTCAACCGCAGGCACTACAGGGCCTTTGCGGGGCACCTGGAGGGGGCGCTCAGGTGGGGAGTGGGGTGGGGTGGGGTGAGGTGGGGTAGGGTATGAAGTGTTGATTTCCTGTGAGGCCTCATCTAGGATTTAGGGCTCAAGGTTTATGAGTCGTGGACCTCCAGTAAGGCCCCATCTTGGGTTTAGGGTTGCCGGTCACAGTCTGCACTCCCGCCTGGCAATGCCACACCCTGGGCACGCTGCAACTATTCTCAGGCGATACACCAAACCAACAGATTTTCATAAATCCCAAAGATGATGGTGTGCCATCCCCAGGTCGTACAACGTGGACCCGGGGGCGATGTGGGAGGTGCTTGCCAATCTGGCAACTATGGAGCACATTTTTTACAGAATCATTAGTGGCGTTTTTTCTATCCCCAGGTCGTACAACGTGGACCCAGGGGTCATGCGGGAGGTGCTGGCGAATCTGGCCACCATGGAGCACATTTTCCCAGAGGACACCAACATCATCCACAGATTGGGGGGCATGCCAGCGGTGGGGCGCATTATCGACACCCTGTACGACTACATCTGGGCGGACCCCCACCTGGGGGCCTTTTTCCAGGCCTCCAAGAGCGAGGACCTGGGCAAATTCACGGCGATGCGGGTGGGTGCATTGGCGATGGGTATATATATGGGGGAGAGATGGTGTCATCGGCATACATCATGTGTCATGATGCATGTAGTACCAAGGGGTTCAGCTTCCGTGTTTTGAATGCACATATCAATGTGTGTGTGCATACTTGTGCATCCAAACGGAGTGCGGTGCAAGTCTACCTGAATAATGAACGAATTTTGCTTTCGTATGGCCACACAATGTTTTACACCAACATTCCTGCATATGACTTTTGCACGAATCCCCTCACCCCGCAATGCAAACCCTAAACCCCAACCACGTTATACCCCTGCAGACGGAGCTGCTTGGCTACCTCTTTGAGGGCCCGGGTCTGTACAACGGGGCCAAGGATGTTGCGCAGCTGCACTGCCCCATCATCAGGGCAAAGGCGCTTCATGTGACGCACTACCAGGCATTCGAGAGGCACCTGGAGAAGGCGCTCAGGTACAAAATACAAAACCCTAGTGTATGAACCCTAAACCCTAAGGGGCTCAACGTGACGCACTGCCAGGCATTCGAGAGGCACCTGGAGAAGGCGCTCAGGTACAAAATACAAAACCCTAGTGTATGAACCCTAAACCCTAAGGGGCTCAACGTGACGCACTGCCAGGCATTCGAGAGGCATCTGGAGAAGGCGCTCAGGTACAAAATCCAAAATCCTAGTGTGTGAACCCTTAACCGTAAGGGGCTCAACGTGACGCACTGCCAGGCATTCGAGAGGCACCTGGAAAAGGCGCTGAGGTGGTTTGGGGTACATACAAACCCTACTGTGTGAATCATAAACCCTAAACCAGGCATTCGAGCAGCACCTGGAGAAGGCGCTCAGGTATGTTCAGGGTACAAATTACAAAACTCTATTATATGGAGCCTAAACCCTAAAACAGGGCGTGGGGCGGCTGTAGCTGACATGAGTGAAACCCTACAGGGTTGGTAGTCACTACCAGGCATTTTCCCTCCAATATACCGATCTATTTACCCCCTTCCCTCCCTACTCACAGGACGCACCAGGCCCCGGAGGACCTGATCGAAAAGGTGCTGGAAAATGTGCGCACCCTCAAGGGCGCATTCCCCCAAGCCCCGCCGCCGGGCACCCCCACCCCCAACCCGCCACCCTCGCCACCCCTCACCAGCCGGACCAACAGCCAGAATGCGGATGAGTGGGGGCGGGGGCCCGCACCCTACCCCCCACCCCCCTCCACCCCCACCGATGGAGCGGGCTTTTTCTCCCCTCGTCAAGGGGGCGGGGAATACCGCCCCTTGGACCAGCAGCGCAGTGGTTCGCCTAGCGCAGGGTTCACCCCCTTTACTGCGGCTGCCGCGTGCCCCTTTTCAGACACCACCTTCCCACCCCCCCTGGATGTGGCGCCACCACCCACAGCCCCACCCACAGCTGCAGCACCGTCCGGCGGGTGCATGTTTGCGCGTGCGGACTCCGCACCCGTGGGCCCCCCACCACAAGCCGGGGGCTGCATGTTCTCCGGAGCGGGCGCTGCAGCCTCCATGGAACTGCCGGCATCAAGCTGCACGTTTTCGCGCGCAAACAGCAAACCCCCACCGGTGTCGGCGCCACCCCCGTCCCCACCCACAGCAACAACCAGAGCCACAGCCATGCCGCCAGTGGCGTCGTTCACAGTCAGCCCCTATGGGAACGGGGGGTGGGAAAGCTTGCCCCCTCCCCCCGCCCCCTCCCCCACCGCCCCGCCCACAGCCGCCCACAGCCGCCGAAGCACCGAGAGTACAGAGGGGTACTTGGAGGCCATGCGGGCTCAGGCTGCTTTGGTCGCTGAATCCGTGGCCAAGGGGGGAGGGCCGAATGTCAATCCCTGGGAGGGGGAGAGCAACACCGGGGACTCGCTTTTCTCCACGGGGATTGCGGGAAACACCTCCCTGTCCCTGGAAACCGTCTCCGAAGACAACACCGGGGACAGCCACGCCGGGGGCGGGGATTTGAGAAAGGTGGCAGCACAATACGCGGAGAGCCTGAGGAACTGCTCGGAGCTGTGGGGCAGCAAGGGGGGGAAGGTGGAGGAGGTGGCGGGGAGCTTCCCTCCCCTCCTGCCCTCGCCCTTTGCAACCACCCTGCAGACCCGCCGCAGGGGGGAGGGGAGCGGTAGTGGGGAGGGGAGGGGAGGGGATAACGTGCAGCGCAAGGGGAGGGGAGGGGGGGCCAAGGGGAGTAAGGCTCGGCGTGCGAGGGTGGAAGGGGGGGAACCTGCCAGCTCAGCCAACAGGGTAGCTCTCCCTGGGCTGGGTCCAGCTGGCAGCAAGGAAGCTGGACATGAGACACCAGGAGGAGGTACTTCTCAAACCCTAAACCCTAAACAATTATTTGAAACCCTATGCCTGACCCTAAACCCCGTTTGTGTGGCGACTGCCAGCCAGGAAGCTGGCTCTGAGGCGCCCGCATGGACATCCCAAAACCCTAAACATTGACATAAAACCCCTATCCATAGACCCTTAACCCTAAACCTTAAAATTCTGCTGGGTGGGCGAGCCTTAAATCTGCATCTAAGACCGGCAGGTGCTACTGTGAACCTGGTACCCCGCTTTTGACCCTCAAAACCCTAAACCCTGGACCCTGTTCATTTCTGCTCCATCAGCTGACCACTCCTGTACACTTGCTCAGCCTGCGTTGCCAACCCATGGCCATGACCCAAAATCTACGCAAACCCTAGCTTATCCCCAAGGCTCCCACAGGGGCGCTCAAAGTATCCATCCACCATCTGACGCCAACCATCCCCCCCACCCCACAGGGCGCCCCACCGTCACCAGCCGCCACCCCTCGCCCTTCCTATCAGGAAATTCCAGCCCGGTGGGGAGCTTAAACCCCCCAGACGCTGATTCGGTCGCACCAGGCGCCAACACCGGGCCATCCCCGTCCACCCCGCGGGCGGTCCCAGGGACCGACAGCGCCGGGGATGGGGACCAGTTATATGGCGCCAATGGGTCCTCACCCAAGGAGTGGCTGGGCTACCTCCAGGAGGTTTCGACTAGCCTGGAGTTTGCCAAGGAGAACGAAGTGCGGCTGTGAACCCTCGCTCAGGGTTTGGGGGTTAGGGTTTTAGGGTATTATTCATCCAGCCTGGAGGTTGCCAAGGAGAACAAAGTGCGGCTGTGAATCCACTCTTGATGGGTTGGGGTTAGGGTTTAGGGTGTTCATAATCCAGCCTGGGGGCGCCCAAGGGGAGTGGACCAACAGACCAGGAGCAGGCGGATTTCGCGACTGACGAATGATTGATGATGAACCATGGGGTCCGTCTCCATAACTCTATTCGGGGAGGTGGCACTTCCCACTTTTCGGAGTGCCTCGCAGCAATGACCGGGTGTGAGGATACAGCAGTGCATCAGCAAATTGGAGAGGACTGGTGGCGGGGTTTTAGGGTTTAGGTTTGAGTGTATCAGCTGTGGCTACTGGGCCGCAGCCGGGCGCGAGCTCCTACGTTTTACTGAGCGACCAGCGTTTTACTGAATAACTATCGTCATTGTTTTGGGGGGTGCATTTGCCAGCGTGTGGGTTGCTTTCAGTTGCTTTCAGTACGGATCCTCAGTACCAATGCTATCAACAGCCATTGTAGCAGCAGCCCTTTTGTATGGCTGCTAGCAGAACCCATCAGGTGCTAGTCACATCCCAGTTTGCTATTTGTGTTTCTGATTCAGCTCTGTTGGGGCTGCATGGGTGCCATGGGGTGTGCGCTGCCAGAATGGAATCCAGCTCAAGATTCTGGATTGCTTGCAAAATGACGCTTAGTTATATCCAAATGCTAGCGGAGGCGTGAGCGTACATATGGCATACAATGACAATGCAATGCACTGCCACAATTTGATTCAAGGTGTAGTGTGATCTTGCGGAATGTATGGCATGTTGAGTGTGTGGTTAGCAATACACCACAGATATGCGTCCCCAGTAGCATCCCATTACATGTACATGCTACGTAGCATCCCATTACATATACCTTGTTCCCCCCGTTTTGGGTGGCCTGTTGCACCTATGTAGTGATAGGCCTTTGCTTTAAAATTGTTGTGTGTACGTACTGCAGTTACATTAGACTAATAGTATGCATAACCTAGTTTTCAAGTATGGATATGCACAAGTTTTATTGAGAGTAGTTGCCATGACGCTGTCCTCAAGTCCAGCAGCGTTTTGCGTTTGTCACATGTTTAGTGCTCTGAGCACCATTTCCAATCAAGCAAGTTGCAATAATCCCTCCAGGTTGAAGGTGTGGGTATGTTTTCGGAACGGCGCCAATGGCATATTTTTTGTACTTACCGTACAGCTCCAGGGCCCCTACCGATCCCCCCCCCGGGTGGGAATCGGTATATGGTGTCGCACGGTGGCCCAGGACTGGGCCAGGTCTAAGACTTCCAGTAATTTCAAGTCTTCCAAGTAAACTGTTGGTGACATGACCATTCAGCAACTGTTGGATAGATTTCCAATGATGGGATAGGAAACTTCTGGCAAGTTGTAATGTTACAGCTGAATCAAATGATCATCAATGACATGTCACCATTGACTTTTCAATGATTGGAGTCACGTTGTACCATTGATCAAGTCGAGCTAAATCATTCGTTCATAGACCCTAAGGGAGTCCCACTCAAAGGCCATTCAGAACTGAAACATTTCTCTCATATCAAGCTTGGGTGGTCCACTGGAGGACTAATTGCAATTGGCCATGGCCCGGGCCGCCGTGGTAGCCCGTCCAGATTCTGGCACGGGGTGCACGTGTAACCCCCGGGCCTGGTAAATTTAATGCGCATGATGGCCCGTCACGGCGTAGAAGAAGATGCTGGCGGGCCAAATTGAATGCCTTATCATGAAAGAAATCATGCTCTCGCTTCAGAAAGGTTCACTCGGACAGCACTGGAGCCAAAATGGAAGGGCGTACTGGAAAACAACAAGCAGTGGAAACGTTACCGCGGCGGAAAAACGTGACTTGTGGACCCATCATGATTGATGGTGTGGATGCCAGGGTTGACCTGTGGCAACAAGTGATCACCTTCGAAGGAAAACACTGTTTTAAGGACACGCTGAAGGAAAACACATGGCCAGGTGCAATGATAATTGAATGCAGTATAAAAGAGATAAACCAGCTAAAAAAGTGCCGAACAATGGTTGCCAAACATTAAAATATCCATATGGCCTTGAGCTCCCTCATCACTTGGGGGGCGGTCCTTGAAATACTGCAGGCTCAAGAATGGACTAGCTTCTTGCCATTCAAAATGGCGGCAACATTTATTTCCAAAAGATAAGCATACGCAACATTGCAAAGTGACACTGCACACTGGAGAGACTCGGTCTCCGGACTGTCTGCTGTGCTCGAACGCAGAGAATACTGTGGCGACATTGGCTGCCGATGTGTCGCACCCAGAGAACCATACCATGGAAACCCCAATCAGAAGAGGACAACCATGGCACAGTCCACTGTGAAAATGCCAGTTAGGGCGCCCACGCACCTGGCAACCACAACCCATAGGTGGCCAATGGGCAATTGCAGGAGCCCCCCACCACTGCCTTCAGCAAGCAGAATATGTCCCCCTGCCCTCCGCCTACTCCCCCACCAGGTAAATAACACCGCCATGTTCATGTGTTACTGCCCTGATCGAATATGATCATGTTTGATCAGCCCTGATCAAACACCCTCAAGGGTCAGCTCCACTGCTCGTCCACCCAGTCCTGCCCCGGCCCATACCCGCTGAACGCCACCGAGTCCCCAAGGCTCAGCAGACTGTCATCCATGGAGTACACGCGCAGGCTCTCCTCAATCGGCTGAAAATCCGCAGAGCTCGGCCCCTGCTGCACCAGGTCCAAAAAAACCTGCTGAGGGTCGGCAACTATGGCGACATCCCACTCTCCCGACTCCCTGGGATGGTCGAGGTGCTGTTCCGGCTGTGGCTGCTCCTCCCGTAGGGTTGCGATGACGTCATCCATGGAGGGGCGCTGGGTGGGGTCACCCTTCATGCACCGCGTGATGAGGCTGGCGATGGCCAAAGGGCACTCAAATGGCGCACTGCAAAGGGGGGGAGGGGATGGGTTCAGAGCAGGATATTGCAAGGGGGAAAACAGGGGAGGGTGCGGCAACGGCACGGCAAGCGGGGGCACTCAAAGGGGGCGCTGCAAAGGGGGTCACAATGCGTTGGCAACGGAGGGTGGGCAGCAATCATGGCAAAGCGCAAGGGAAATTCTCACAAAGGGGTGCTGCAAGCGGTGGCAAACAGGCAAGGGTAGGGTGTCAGTGGCATGTTGAATATGTTGAGTGGGTGGTCATCTCAGGATGGCACTTTCAGCATGCCCCCTACACCTCCCCCGTCACAATCTCCCACAGCAGCAAAACCCTCCCAAAACCCTCCCAAATACCCCCTAAAAACACCAGCACCCACCTGGGCATCCGCAGCTGGCCCCTGCGCGGCCGCTCCCCCGTCACAATCTCCCACAGCAGCACCCCGTAGCTGTACACGTCAGCCTTGCAGGTAACTCCGGTGCCCAACACCATCTCGGGTGCCATCCACGCCCATGTGCCTGCCGGGCTGTTTGAGCTGGCGGCGGACCCCGTCTCGGATAGGGTGTGCAGCACGCGCGCGACGCCAACGTCGGCGACCTGCAATTAGGGTTCTGGTCAGGGTTTGAATTAGGGTATTTGACAGCCCTGAGGGTGTGCTGCACACGCGCCCGCCCACCTTGGCGAACTGCGGGTAGGGTTTTGTTTGGGGTTTTGTGGGGTTTCAAGCATCAATATTTGGGTAAAGAGGTGAGCACTGCAGCCTGGCATATGGTCACTGCCTCTATCAACTGAGGTATCAAGGGAAAGTACAGCATCTGGCCTTTTGCGCAACGAATTGTGCCCTTACCTTGGCTTCCCCGTTGGCTCCTAGTAGCACATTTGGGCTCTTAACGTCCAAATGCGCCACATTTCGCTGGTGGAGGTAGTGCAGGCCCCGAGCCACATCCAACGCAATGCGCCACCCCCTGCAAGCACACCAGGGCCACATCTCACAACAGGGCATGGGGTCCAACGGTTGCAACATGTGTGCAGTTAGTGGATGGGTGGTTGGATTATCTCAGTAGGGACCCTGACAAGATTAGGCGCAGTCGGTGCATGACCTCGCCCGCGTCCCACAGTTGAAGCGAGATATGTGCGCAAACGGGTAACCTATCAGGCAAATGTGTGCACCCATGAAGAAAACTTTGCAGATTGCAAACTTCACGCACATGAACAACCTCCAAAGGGTGCGCGCCCACCCCCTCCGCCCTCACCTGTTATACCACCCCATGACCTCCCTGGTTCCCTCCCCTATTGCGCAGTACAGGTTCCCCCCCTCCATGAGCTCAGTCACGATCAGGGTACACTGCTTCTGGAAGCACACGCCCAGAAACTGCAGGCAAAGGGCGGGATTTAGGGTTTTGTGGCCAGCTCTTAGGGTTTCCAATGTGGGGTGCACTGCCTCTGGAAGCACATGCCAAGAAACTGCACGCAAAAAATGCGGGTTTAGGGCTTTGTGGCGAGCTGTAGGCTGCGCTGTTTCTGGAAGCACACGCCAAGGAAATGCAGGCAAAGAGGTTGAGGGTTTATTCGTATTGATGAAATCTGCGGGAGAATTGCGGAGATTGCAATGCCCCCTCGCCTGCACAATGTGCTCACTCCTGCACCCCCAGGATCATTTGATACAGTCCTACATAAGCATTCTTGTATGTAGTTTATGGTTTAGGGTTGCTCTCTCACCTGCACAATTCGCTCACTCCTGCACACCCAGCATCAGTAATACACACGAATTAACCAACTTCATATTGAGATGAGGGTTTAGGGTTGCCTCCTCACCTGCACAATGTGCTCACTCCTGCACCCCCCTAGCAGAGCCACCTCCCGCTCCACTGCTTGCCGCTCAGCGCTGCTTGTAATGGGGTCGGCAAGGACCTTCACGGCACAGGCCCTTGAGCCGTCCAGCAGGCCCCTGTACACCTGGGGGGAGAAAGGGAGGGAAGGGTCAGTTTACTCCTGCCGGTTCAGGGTTTGGGGTTTAGTGTCAACGTGTAGGTCTCCTGGCAATGAAGCCCTGGACCCCTAATCAATCCCATATATAGTGGAATCTGCAAGGGCCTTCAGGGAACATGTGAGGAGGGGGGAGCAGTAGCAAAACTCCTACCCTTGACCCTACAGAGCGCAGGCCCTACCAAAGTAAACCCTACCATGCACCCTAACCCAAACGCTGCGCAGCGCGCGCCGTACCGTGGCAAACCCTCCCCTGCCCAGCAGCCAGTCCCTCCCCTTTGCATCCCTGCTGATGGCCACCTGGTGCGCCTTCAGCTCCCACGCAAAGCCCTCGTCCCTAAACTGGGGCAGCGCCAGGGGCCGCAGCTCGCTCTCCGACATGGAAACCCTGATCCCAGGGGATGGCCGCTGGCCCCCAGGCGCAAACAACTCCCCCGTCTCCCAACCCACGCCGCTCCCCGTGGGGCGCGGATTCCGCTCCCTCCCCTGCGCGCTGGGTGTGTGCTCCCCTTGGCAGGGGGCGGGTGGGGGCTTTGGCGCAGATGGCCGCGGGGGGAGGGCTCCCCCAGAGGGGATGGCGCGGGCCTGCGCCCCCCGCTCGACCCAGGTGCTTTGCTCGCTGTTGCGCCTGCCGGGTGTTGGGGGTGCGGGGGCGCTGCTGCCAAAGCTGGTGGGGGCGCTGGAGGGTTGGTGCCGCACCGAGGGTGTAGGGTTTAGGGCGCTCAGGTTTGGCTGGCTGTTGCGGCAAACGGGTGGGTGCAGGCGCGCGCTGTCCGAGCTGATCACATATCTGGCTGAGGGTGTGTTGGCTTTGGTGTTTAACTTGTTGCCTGGTTTGCGCCACGCGGTCATCCTGCAGGTAGTTTAGGGTTCAGGGTTAAGGGCTAAGGGTGTAGGGTTTATATATTGTAGGGTTTGTTTTGTTTCCCGGATTGCGCCACGTGGTCATCCTGCAGGTAGTTTAGGGTTCAGGGTTAAGGGCTAAGGGTGTAGGGTTTTTATATTGTAGGGTTTGTTTTCTTGCCTGGTTTGCGCCACGCGATCATCCTGCAGATTGTCAGGATGAAGGGTTTAGGGCTCAGGGTTTAGGGTTCATAATGTTGCGGAGCTGCGCGTTAGGCAAGGACAGCAGTGCTACAGCTCGAAGATTCAACCAGCCACGAAAAGACGCCTTAGAACCCTAATTCTAAACCCTAAAACAGCGCTACAGCACAAAGTGTCACCAGGAACAGACCCACATGGCGCACCATGAGGGGTGCATATCCAACACCAGGCTTGCCTGGAATGGGACTGTTCCTTCCAAGTCCACCACCCCCCTCCTTCCTTCCACCCACCTGCTGTATTGGGATTGTGTAGTTTGCGCAGGTGCGCCGCCGTGCAGGCGCGCGTGGCGGCGGGAGTGGGGCCTGGGGACCGCCTCAGCCCCCAACCACTGGGGCCACATCCCCAGCCGCTTCCCCGCCGCCACACACATCCATGACGCAGCCAGCAGCATGGCTGCATGCCACGTGGACATTGCCAGCATGAGCCAATCGGTGGGGTGGGAGGCTGTGGGGTGCATGGCGGCTGGTGGCGGGTCCTGGGTCGCTGCGCCGGGTGGCTGGGTCTGGGTGGAGGTGGGCTCTGCACGTGGGCACGGGTCGTGGTTACTCTCACTGTGGTGGCGGTGGTGGTGGTGGTGGCGGTATTGGAGGTGGTGGTGGATACCGGGCGTGGGGTGAGGGATCAGCCACACTGGTTGCAGTCACGGCTGCACATATGTGTGGGCTATGAGTATGTCTGCGCTGTCATGAAGACAGGAGGTTGAGTGCACGAGACTGCCTTGTAGGCTCCGTATACGCAGTGGTTACCCTAGCACAGGCCCTCAGCAAAACCCTAACGTTGGTGCAGGTGGGTGACCCTGAGCCCTAGGTGCACTGTATATGGTTTAGGGTTTTATGCTTTCAGGTGGACTGCCTAGGCCCACCTAGGTGTGCAGGTTTGTGGTCCCTGTGCTACTGGGCGGTGGCTAGTGACGGCCTAGCTCTGTACGTGTGCCATCACCATGCAACAGGGTGCGCATGTGGATGCAAGGCAACTCCAAGGGATTGGAACTGCAATAGGCAAATTATTGTGCAAGCTTGCGTGCTGTGTCTTGATCCAAGTGATGGGTGCAACCCCAACGGCCTATTCTTGGCAAGCCCGTCCTGCAGACCTGTTGTGGAACAGTGCAAGGGGGGGAAGTGGGTGGTGGGGGGGTGAAGGGTAGGAGGGGGTGGGGCTGCTGGTACATGTACTTTCCCAGCTGCTTTTCACGACAGGTACACTGTACCAACACCCGGAAAAAAGCATATCCATGCCGCATGGGAGCCCTAGAGTGTGGCGCATGCACACACAGCTGCAAGGCACTCTACCTGCTTGGCCACGCTCTCAGTAACACAATGACCACACCCGCAGCGATGAGACTGCGGGGTTTCAGCTGTGTCGCCTAGTGCATGCTGCTGCCCCGAACGGTCAAGCTCGCCGTGCTTGAACTTCGTGATCCGGCTGCTAACCCCCGTTCACAGACACCGGCGCTCACCTAAAGGGTTATTCCGTGGTAGCGTGAAGCCTCCGCAGAAGGAGTCGTTCTCGTTGAGGCAGTCCCTGGGTGGTACTCTGGACCGGCAGTGCGCCGGATCTGGAGGGGTTGGTCGAAAGGCATGCTCAAGGGCACTGCCACTGGCACAGCTTGCGGGGGTTACTTGGGCTTCCTGCGATACAGACGCAGCGAGTGTTGCTCTTGCCCCGCTGAAGTGTCTGCTGCCGGGCGGTGGGTCCGGGCATATTGCGTGGGCTGTAAACCGCAGAACTTTCAAACCATGGACATGCGCTTCGGTACAGTGTTTGTCAACATTGTCCACACCGGTACCAGCGGGTATATACAGCGGTGCAACAGAAGTTTGACCGGGAGCAACGTATGCAACCACATAGTATGGTACCATCTGGCAGGCCCTTTGCGTGGTCGGTGGTGGTCGCACTATGGCGGTCCACGACGTTGCTGACAGGCCTAGGCCTTACCTGCGACCGAGAAGCAGGGAGTATCGACGCCACAAGCAGCGCCAGCAGCGCGTGGAGCAACAGCGCGTTGGGGCCCTTGGGCTCTCGAATAGGTGGAGCCATGGCAAGCCCTCATGAGTCACGGCAAGGTGGGGCGACACAGCTTGTGGGCACTGGAGGTATGTACAATGAGTGGACGTAGCCCTGTGCAATAGGGGTTGCCAAGCACGCCTCTATCGATATTGGGACCTTGCACAGCTGTGTGGTGTTCATGTGGGTGGTCTATGAGCCGCTGAGCTTGCTGCTATTGAAGAGGTGAACCAAGCACCCAGGGTGCAAGTCGAGGGCCGCCAGCAGTTTTGTTGCGTTTGCAGCTGTTGTGCAGGTGTTGTGTACTTTTAGTCATATCCGCACGGAGTCAGCAGGCACTCTCCGAGGTCCACGTCATTATCGCGACATGTCGCGTCATCCACCCCAATTTAAAAGTGGTCCGAATCTAGGAGCGAATGGACAGTTAAAATTGGATGCTTCTAGAAGCTTTTGCCCAGGCTGTTGCCCACCGGTTGAATGCGGCCACGCCTACGCGGCTCAGTGCCTTTTTACTACAAAACAGGTTTGGAACGCGGAGACTGTAACCAACTGTGTCAGAAAAACAAGACAACAAAACATCTTTGGTCCAAACCTAAGGCCAAAACAGGATAGCAATTGCAGTGGGGAAACATATGCAAGCTGAGGGGTAGTGGCTGTTGAGGTTGTGGAGTGGTGTGGGGCTGGAAATGTTGAAAGTGTAGAGGCGTGTTAGAAGGCTGGGGGCGAGCTGGTTGGTGTGTGGGGTAGTGTGTGTTGGGTGATCACCTCATGAGGAGGGACAGTCTGCGGAGGATGGGGCCCCGGGCGGCATTGCTTGCCAGCCGCTAGGGTCACCCAGTGTGGTCTATGCCATAACCCTACTAGGTACATCACATACTACGGTGAGGGCCGTGTACCTAGTAGGGTTATGGTCTTCGATTTCAGTAGCATAACCAGAGTTTGAGAGCCTGTTTATCACTTCACTGTGTCTGAGGCCTAATGCGTTGTTTGCCTGTGGCCTTGTGAGGGATTGAGGTTGGGGTTAGGGTTGGGGGCCGTGGGAGGGGTTGGCGTCTAGTCCTGCCCTGCTGCTGCTGCCCTGGTGCAGAACCAAGGTGTTGCCACACTTCACTGGTGGAAAGAATGCGCTCAGGTTTGGGCAGGCAGGCCTGGGGTTTCTAATCTAAATGGTTTGCATGAGACCAGTGCAATAATAGGTGAAGAGTACCACTACACGTACCTCCTGTTTAGCACCGTTTCAATTGGGTACCCGGTTGCAGCTACATGCATGTCCGCCTGACACTGTTGCAGCACTGCAAGGACACTGCAGCTGGCATGCAGTCGCTATGGTCAAACAACCTTGCAAAATCTCACAAAGCAGGTTGTTAGGAGCTGCTGAACTGACAGGCTAGTGGCTGCACATGCGGACACTCCCCTGTCGAGAGAATGCATGCATGCGTTAGGGCGCCCAAAGCCCAATCTTTGAGCACACACAATGCATCGTATTACTGCGCAGATCCAAGACGAACGTCAAAAGTTATGAAAACACTGTGTAAAAGACTGCTGCACTTCCATCTCTCGGCACACCCCCGCCTGTGAATATTGTGCACCACCCTAGGCCTCGCCCCTGAGAAGGCAAATTTGTTTCGGGGAAAGTCCACATAACCCTTGTGACGACGGACGTTCAAGTAAGCTGTACTTATCAACTCTGTAGTGACGAGATAGCGGCCGATACTGGCGAGGTTGACGAGGGACAGGCAAGCAGCTGGGGTTACGATGTCGGATATTGACGACTTTCTGGCCGACTACTCAGGTGCGTGGCAGTGACACAGGGGCACTGCAATGCCTATGCATGCTGCGCGGCTTGCCTCGGTAACGAACTCCAACTAAGTTAAAGATACAGGTGCTCATGTTGCCGGTGCGTTTCACGTTACAGCCGCGCTGGGGGGTGTCGACCTCCTAGTTAGGGCATGTGGCCATGTGGGTGGGATGCTGACTAGAGGGTTGCACCAAGGTCAAGGTCTCCGGGTCGAGGGTTCGCCTCAGTGTTGCGAATAACAGATGGTTACAGAGGCTAGGCCTGGAGGGGCCGACGTCCAGTAGGTGACAAGGTCTTTTGCACAGCCAACAAAACCCTTTCGGCACAGTGACAGACATACTCTACAGTTCTGCTGGGTGTTTGCATCCACGGCCTCTCAAAGCACTAGAGGCCTGTTACCTTCACAGCTCATACCCCGCTAGTACTCTCGCTGTCCTCTACCTGCGCTCCGAAACACGAGGGAGTCAAAACGTGGGGGGATCCGGAGCTTTCGCGCCATGGGTGTGTGTGGGTGCGTAGCTCTGCTACCTCAGGTGCACAACCCAGCTTCAATCACGTCAAAGAAACGTTTGTGACCTTACCTCTCTATCGTTCTCCTGGCCCTCCACACACCCCACCCACCCACCACCCACCACCACCATCCACCCCTGTTCACCCCTTGCCCCACTCCCCTCTGCAGGCTTCAACCTGCCAGCCACCCTGACGCTAAACCCTAAACCACAATTCCTAATCCCTTCCCTGTGCAGATCTCAACCTGCCAGCTGCCCTGACCCTAAACCCTAAACCCCAAACCCTAAACCCTCCCCTGTGCAGGCATCAACCTGCCTGCCGCCCTGACCCTAGCCCACAGGCTGCGGGCGCTGGGTCTAGCCATGGCACCCTCCTCTGCCACCCTCACTATGCACCCCAAGCAGGCTCTCAGGCGCAGGCGGTACCAGCAGAGGCACAGCAAGGTGGGCCGCTATGGTTTAGGCTTTAGGGTTTAGGGTTTATCCTTTAACCTTGCTGTGCCTCTGCTGGTACCAACAAAAGGTCAAGGTGGGGCAATATGGGGACATGAGGGGTTGCTGATGTGCCTGGGCGATAATGGTGCACAGGGGTGTGTCGTTGTGCCTCGCCACGCAATATTTAACGTGAGAAGGCGTTGTTAAGGAGTGGGTGGCGGGTGGGTTGGGGGGCTTGTGTCTTTCTTGTGTCTGACATTTCTCTTTTGACCTAGTTCTGCCTGGGGCACGAGCGGGACCAGCCCAGGCAGAGCAAGGGTGGGTGGGTGGGAGGGGAACTGAAAATATATGGGTGTGACCGGCAGTTAGGACTTCTGTTAATGTCACACCATTTTCTTTCCGTTATATGGACTTTAGGTGAGGGGGTAACACCTTTCAAGCTGACTGGGCCTGACATTCCCGTGTGCACAGGTTGCTGTTCTCCCCTGGTCTCTGCTAAGTGAGGAGGAGGGGGAAGACTCCCCATTGTCAACATCCCCAACCTCTGTCCTGGGGATTGAAATTGCACTTGCAAGGATTGGCAAAAGAGAGGTCCAGCCTGAGATTTCTGCCCAGCCTGATTGGAACAGCTTACCCACGGATGTCCTGCAGGTGCGCCGTTGATTGCTGACCAGCAATTTCCAGAGGGGGACCCTAGCTGTAAAACCCTATGTGGTGTGATTTCCCAGGATTGAGATTGAGGGTTCCCCTCTGGAATGTGGAACACATGGGCTTCCCACTGGAAGTTATATTATACGCACGCAGGCCATGCAGTGAACCCTGGCAATTTTGAGTCTCATGCCATGCCGAATTGTGTCCCTTACCATGACAAATTGTATACCCATGGATGCCAAATACCCCCCCAGCAGCCCATTCCCATCACCAATCTCTGTCGCCCTGCACAATGTGGTGCAGTGTGCACAACCCCTGAACCCCAACCCTTGCCTGCAGAACGTGATGCACTGGCTGCACCATCGGGACGTGCTACTGCTGGCGTGCGTGTGCAAACCCCAAACCCTAAACCCTAAGGAGTAAACCCTCCCCTGCAGAACGTGATGCAATGGTTGCACCACCGGGACGTGCTACTGCTGGCGTGCGTGTGCAAGGCCTGGCAAGAGGTTGTCACCTCCCTCACCACATCCATATCTTTCGGCTGGTGTGGACCAGCAGGGGTGCAGGTGAGGATGCAGACCTTAAGCCAAATTCTTAAACCCAAAATGCCGTCCCAAGAGATTGTTACCTGCCTCGAAGCTGAAACGCACATCGCATTACACCCAACGTGTCTTGTGCATGTGTATGCAGCTGTGCGAGGTTGGGGTGTGGCGCTAGGCGTCATTGTTTCGGGACAGAAACGTGCCGTTTTACAAGATGAAGTACAAGATTTTGTTATGGAAAAAACAATAAAGAAATTTTAACTGTAGCAGGGCAAAACTGTACATTGCCTTGCATTGATTTTGCTTGCCTGATGCAGGTGAATGCCGTGGTGCGGGGTGCTGCCCGCACGCTCACCAGGCTCACTGCAGCAAACCTGTCCCGCTGCCCCTCGCTGAATGTTGCAAGCCTGTCCACCTTGCTGGCTGCATGTGGGGGCACCCTCAGGCATCTAAACCTGTCTGGTGCGAAAACCCTAAACCCTAATCTTTGCCTTGCTGGTTGGGTGTGTGTGCACCCTCGCGCACCTGACATGTCCGGTATCTTAAGTCTAGACCCTTGTTGTGAAAGCGCCAGACCTGCTTCCTTCACTGTCATCTCACCCTATATCCTCCCCGCACAGGTTGTACCTCCCTCACAGACGCTGGCGTAGCGCTATCGCTCACCCCCTGCACCCACCTCCCCGCCATCACCCCCGGTTAACCTGGTGGCTGATGAAACCCTCAACCCTATGTCCATAAACCCCCAAACCCTTACATTGAGAGGCCCATATAACACTCTTGTGTCCTCCCCGCGCAGGCTGTACCTCCCTTACAGACGCCGGCCTGGCGCTATCGTTCTCCCCCTGCACCCACCTCCTGACCATCAACCTCAGCAGCTGCAGCCAGGTGGCGGATGATGCGCTAGGGTCCCTGGGGGCGCACTGCCAGCAGCTGACTGCCCTGAGTGTGTGTGGCTGTGAAAGGGTGACGGATGTGGGGGTGGCGGCGGTGGCGGCGGGGTGCAGGTAGGGTTTTGGTGGGGTTTTGGTAGGGATTTGATAGCTACCACATGTGCAGGTATACCTGTATATCGACTCGTCAAACAGCACGTGCAACATTCCCTGTCCTCGCCCGTCTTTCTTCTTGGCTTCACTCTGCAATTCCCCCACCCCCTCCTCTCATGCTCAAGCCCCCTTGTTTACAACCACAACTTCTGCTGTTCACATTCTGTTCACCTTTGTCTACTTCCACAACCGCGAGACGGACCGCGAGACAAGCTTCTAAGCCCAACACCCCCTCACCCCTGTTCCCATGCATCCACCCACCCTCCCACATCCACCCTCCCCTGCTCACCCGCCACCCCCTGTGCACCTGTCAGGCAGCTGAGACAGGTCAACCTGGGGTGGTGCGAGCAGTTGAGCAGTGGGGGGGTGGCGCTCCTGGCGGAGCATTGCAAGCAACTCCAAGCAGTGGACCTGTGTGGGTGCATCAAGGTGGGGATGGGGATGGGGATGGGGGGTGCAGGGTCAGAAAAAATCACCACGCTCTCCGCCTTCCCTTGCTGCATTTACTTTTTTTACTTTGTTGCAGTTGAATATTTTACCTTGCTGCATTCCAATCTAATCAAGCTTAACCGCTCCCCCCCTTCCCTAGGTGGGCGACCAGGGGGTGGTTGCGCTGGTGACCAGCTGTCCAGGCCTCACATTCCTGGGTCTCCACTGCTTGAGGCACATTTCTGACATCAGCATGGCAGCGCTGGCGGCCCACCTGAGCCTGCTCACATCACTCAACATCAGTGGATGCAAGGTGAGCAGCATATGAACACACCCCTGGATCTGGGTGGTTGTGTTTGACTCAATTGATTCCTTCTTCTTTTGGAATCACCAAGATCATGTGCACCAAGTGCCATCACTTCTCCTCTGCGTTCAACCCTCACCTCTTCCCCTACAATCCTAAACCCTAAAGCCTAACCCTAAAAATCCCCCATGGCCAGGCCCTGGGAATGCCATCTGTCCAGCCAGCACTGGACGCCAACCTAAACCCTGTACTCTAAATTCTCAACCCTAAAACCCCTCATTGCAGGCTCTGGGAGCGCCATCCGTCCAGGCAGCACTGGATGCCAACCCCGGCCTCCACACATGCAAGCGCAGGTGCAGCGTCATCCTGGGGGGGTGCCTCAGCCTCCTGGGGGTGGCATGCAGATGCAGCGGGCAGAAACCCTATGCGGGGTGAATCCTAATTAGAACCCTAAGGGCGTGGACGCTGGCGCAGACACTAGGCAGCGGGTTTGCGGATCTGGCGGCCGGAGATCCTTGGGGGGTGCCTCAGCCGGCTGGGGGTGGCATGCAGGTGCAGCGGACAGAAACCCTACGCAAGGGTTTAGACCCAGCCCAGTTCTAGATGCTTTAGGCCATGGGGCTACTGGTACAGCAGCTAGGAACCCTACGCAAGGGTGTTGGAACCTGGACAGTGGGGTATGCAGCGCAGCGTCATGTGGGAGGGTGCCTCAGCTTGGTGGGGGTGGCATGCCTAGCAGGTGCAGGGGGCCAGAGTCCCTACGCACCCGGGGTGTGAAACCCAGCTGGCTCCAATTGTATACACTCTTTAGAGCTTTAGGCAGTGTGCAGCTGGGTTCCTAAAGCCCTTAGGGCTGGTTACAGTGCCCTGTGCGAGCCAGTGTCCGCTACTGTTGGTGAGTGACTCCGCCTCTGTGCGTCCCCTTCCTTTCTTTCTTTATGGAGTCCGACCCCGGGTTGCAATGGGTACTACCCTGATTCAGCGGCCGCGGCAGCCTTGGGATTGGCTGCCAGTTTGCGGCAACAGTGTGCAGCACCTGCCAGGCCCTGGCAGACTGAGTGGCAAGCTGGATTGAAGCCTTGCACCAGCCTTCTGTTACATTGTCAAGTTGTAACAATTGTTGTCACCAGCTCGATCGACTCGCTCATATAACAATTTAACAAATGACATTAATGACAATAATTGTGTATCGTCTCATGAATCAGATTTCTCGCACAATGTGTTGTCATGAATGTCACTGATTTGAATTCAGTTCACGCAGTCACTGCGTAGCCTTATTCCAAAATACCATTTATTATCGGTGTGATACCCTCCTCCTCCCTACTTGGCTAGTAGCTAAGGCCCAAGATAGTACGCAATTTATTGTGGACCCCGTGATCTTGATCCGATTCTACACTAGACTATAGATAGAATTGATATCAAAATTTGCCGATACATGGCCCACTGAAATCTGTGCAAGGCCACTGGGCCAGGCACATCAAGCAACGAAACCGCCAAAACTGTACCGGCAGCAGCCGTTCTCGACATGCCCCCCTTACCAATCAATGATACATAAAAGTTCAATAGGAAACAGGCCCTGGCCTTAAGATACCCACTGGGAGAGTCTAACCGGGCCTCGCCAGTACTAAATCAGATGTAATACCAGAGAGCATTGCAATGCCACCTCTCACACACTCATGCACTCCTGAAACGACAGTACATACTCAAGCGTACATTCTCCAACTCACGCTCGACTCGCGCAACCCCTACAACATCAAGTGCTTCTCGCAGACCGCTCAGTTTGCCAATTGACAGGCTTTTATTTAACGCGGGGCAAAACAACCCGCAAAAAAAGGAAAATAACTCAGGATCACAGGTATTAGCCCAGTAGAATTATGGAGTATGAACAGGGATGACCAATGTCAACACCAGTTGATAAGGGAGGTGGGTTAATCCAGCACCCGCGCCAGCGGGGCAGGTGTGCGGCACCCCTGATGGGTTCATACCCAAAATAAATGCCGCAATTTATTGCAGGTGAAGGTTATAATAAAAAAAGCGCTCGTGCGGCTACACAGCGACCATGATGCCCTTGGAAATTCTCAAACACAGAAGGACACAATCTGTTCGCATGCGTTGCTTGCTACCCGAGCGGGTATGGAATCTGCAGCTACAGACATTTCGAGGCGCAAAAGGGTTGCCAGTGTGACTTTCAAAACTCCCTGAAGGCCCTCACACCACTCCTGCCAAGGAATTCATTGGCAGCAAAAAAACCCTAAACCCTCCCCAAGGGTCCCCTCCGCACCTCGTACTTCCCTTCAGGCCAGGGCAAGTCCCCGGACCCTCATAAGGGTTAAAGCTGCAGCCCATAAAACCCTTCCCAAGGGTGTTCCCCTCTGCCCCCCTACTGCTCTAGGTTGCACCCCGCTCCCTCGCAGGGGTTGAAGTTGCGCTTGCTCAACATGAAGCACGACGCCGCCTTCTTGGCACCCGCTGCATTGCCAGCCATCGGCGTACATGCCTGTGCGCACGCGCCTTGTCCCGCCGGTGATACTCCCACAGAGGCCCCTCCCTGCGCGTGCACCGCTGCCTAAAACGCGGCCGCCGCGGCGGCGGGGCGGGAAGTGGGCGAGGACGAGGGCGCGGGCCTGTGCGCCCCCTCAGGCAGGGAGAGCGCAGTGAAGGAGGCAGACGGGGAGGAGGTGGGCAGGTCGATCGACATGCTGGCCCTGCGCGTTGCAAACGGCGACGCCTGGCGCAGGGTGCGGGGGGGGAAATTCCCGCTATCCAAGCTCCCCCTCCGAACCTGGCTGTGGCTGTGGGGCGCCGCCTGGCTTGCAGGTACGCAGGAGGCCTCAGCGAGATCCCCAAGGGGGGCGCTCGAGTGTCGGCAGCCGGGGCGGGCGACGCGGGAGCAGCCGCCGCTGCGCATGGTGGAGGGTACCGGCCCGTGCTGGCGGCGGAGCACGCGGATGAGTTCTTGGAGTGCGCTGCGCAGCTGTGTGGCGGTGGGGCGCAGCTTGGGGACGGTGTGCCAGCAGTCGGCCATGAGCTGTGCCAGGGGAGGAAAATAAATTAGTATAAGAACATATGACGAATTCTCAGGGGAGGGAATGCAATATATGCACAATTAAACTGCAGGCGTGTTTGGGGACGGTGTGCCAGCAGTCCGCCATGACCTGCGCCAAGCAAGCAGAGGCGAGTGAATACATAAATTAATTCAAGGATTAATTGACGGGGATGTGTGATTGACACAGACTAAAACACAGATGATTGTACATAACATGCACTGAACAAGCAGCATACCTGTGCCAAAGCCGGGGGGGTGTTGGGCGGCAGCGGCGGCCGCGCATCGTTGTGCGTGATGTAGAACTTCAGCTGCCCGGGGGAGGAAGTGAGGTCGGCAAAGGCGGGCTGCCCTGCGAGCATCTCCCACACTGCAGGCAGGCACATGGCTTTGGTTAGGAGGCTTCCCATGTGATTCAAGATTTTGCATTGAAAGGCACCGGTTGCAGCGAGGGAAAACAGGTGCGGTTGGTTCCCGTCTGGTTGTTGTGCTCAGCCGGTGGCTGGATGCGGCTGGATGCTGGTCATGGATGCTGATGCCACAGAACTTAACATATACACGCAATGGCGTACAATACTGCTTGTATGAGGGACCGCACAGCCATTGTCCAATCCCCAACCGCACTCACTCATTATCCCAAATGAGTATATGTCTGCAGCCTTCATGAGCACGCCAGCTGTCAGCAGCTCAGGGGCCATATGCGAAACCTTGCCCTCGCCCTCCTGCAGCAGCAAACACATATAGAAATAAGTAAATGCATGATAGAAAGCATCCCTGCGCAGCCTGTCCCAGAACAGGCGCATTTGTTAAGAGCACTTGACAGAGAGAGAGCATTTTCCCCCTGTCGCGCCAAGGTCAACAGATGGCATAAACCGTGCAATGGCCACACCGCTTGGCATACTTGGCACCACATGTGCAAGACTGGCTGTTACTCTGGTTGCATAGTTGGAATGCATGTAAATGTCCAACCCTATTCCACCTTGTACACTGTGCGCTTAGGGTTTAAGGTGCCCTACCTGCAGCAGCACAGAGTCCTTGCCAGGTGGCAGCACCCTAGAGAGCCCAAAGTCGGCCAGCAGGCAGGTGAAACCGCGTAGGTTCTTTGCCGTGGACTTGAGCACCACGTTGCAGGGGGTGAGGTCGGCGTGGACTATGTCGCAGCTGTGGAGGTGCTCCAACCCTAGGGCGATGTCCACCAGGCAGCGGAGGATGCTTATCTGGGGAGGGGCAGGGGGGGGGGGGTTGCGTTAGGAAGGTGTGATGTGCGGGGCGAGGGGACATATACATATATGCGCACAGGCGCGACAGAATGGGTCATAGTTGGCAGCTGATTGGGAGCTGAACCCAGCATGCATAACACTGTGGCCTAAGCACCAGTTTCAGTGCACTCAACCACTGATACCTTTGGAGTTTTGATTCTCATAGCTTGAATGGGTAAAGACGCTATGTTCAATTCCTGAAGCAAGGTGTTCACCACCCAACTCCCCCGCGCACGCACCGTGTCTGGTTGCCCGCCTTGCGCGTGCAGCCCCCCGCTGGTCAGCAGCTCAAGCAGGTTGCCCCGGTCACAGAAATCCTCAACAAGCCAGCTGGTCCCCAGTCCCTGCGCCGCAGCGCTTCCCGACACACCTTCGGCAGGTCGCTGCCCCTGGGACGGCGCGCATGACCCCTGTCCCTGGGATTGTGCGCATGACCCCCGCCCAGCGTCCTGTGCTAGCTGTGCGCTGTCATCGGCCGGTGGGGGTGCCAGGCGCGCGGCGCAGCACCTGGTGCGTGCGCCCTCGCTGGTGAATGCGCCCGCGGCGCACCCGGGGGGTGCGTTCAAGACCTTGTAGGTGGTGAGCAGGTTGGGGTGCGTCACTGAGATGCTGACCTCGCACTCCTGGCGCACCTGCTCCAGGTCGCCCGACGCGGGCCAGGGGACTGCCTTGACGGCCACGAGGGCGCCGTTCCACTTGCCTGTGGGAGGGGACGGGGGAGGAGGATGAGGGGTGTGGGTGGAGGGTGGAGGAAGGGGGGGGGTTGACCCAGCGGTGGGCTGCACTTGCAAGGCGTGCTTTGCGTTTTAAGTGCTTAGGGTTGGAGGTTTAGGGCTGCAAGGTGGCCATGACATGGTCAGAACTGTCCTAGAGCTCAGAGCTGGTAGCTAGCTGTGGATGCAGTGGCTGGTCAGGAAGGGGGGTGCATTGGCCCAGCTAGACTTGCCATGTTGTAGGGTACCCTGAACGTTCAGGGTTCAGAACCGCCAAAGACCTGCAGCGTGCGCTCACCTCGGTAGACGTGCCCGAACCCGCCGCTCGCCACCGCAGCCTCCAGCACCACACCCATCTGCTCGATGGTGCGGAGGTGGCTCTCGCTCACGAGCTGCGCGGCCGCATTCCGCACGAAGACGGGGTTTGGCGGGGACGCCCTCACAACCTGTCTAGTAGCTGGAGCCACAGCCTGGAGGGCCGAGTCTTCCAACGTGCTGGGCAGGCGTGTAAAAGGCTGCAGGATCGCAGGTCGAACCTGCGGCGTTACAGCATCTTCCCTGGGTTTGCACTCCGGTCGAAGGGCGACGGAGTCAAAGCTGTCCTGCACCCGCCGCTGGTGTGCCGGTGGTACCGCCGCGTCGAACCCGCGCCTTGCGTAGCATGCTTGCAACTCGCCCAAGGTGGTGTGGGGAGCGAGGAGCCTGCATAGGACTGTGTAGGCGAAGACAACAAGCAGCAAGGCCAGGCATCCAGTGACAAAGCCCAGGCTGAAAGTGGCCCAGGAGCCGTGGGTGCAGCTGGCACCGGCAATACGTAGAGCCATGGAGCAGCTACTGCCGTATGACTCGTCAGCACATTTGCTTCCTGCGGGGTTTTCGTATCAAGGTGTCAAGGGTTGAAGACAGCAGGCGTATAACCAGGTGCTGTGATTGCGACATGCATAGGTATTGCGTCAGAACCTCTTAATGACACATCGCTCTGCATGTGGATGGCTGTCCAACTCAGCAACTACATAACCACCAACCACGTTCAAGCGCAACCAGCTGCCCACCAAAAGCACCCACAATGATGAAAGCTGTTGTTTCCCAGGCCGTTGCAACGTTCAGACACTTGTCGGTGACGATCCCAAAACGAACTGCGGTGTGCCACGACCCACCCACCACCTGGCCATTTTTTCAGCAAAAAGGATGGGCGACTTTTAGGCGGGCAAGTGCAGTTTCCTTGATTTCTCAAAATGTGCGTCAGATGCGTTGCTCACCTATCGACAAGGTTTGGAGCAGGGGCCGCTGTTCAAAGCTTGCCCTTTGAGCTGCAAGGTTTCGTCTGCCGCGTTGGGTACTGCGCAGTTTCCAGCGATTCCACCAACGCACGACACCAAGGTGGGCCACCACGAACACACCGTCTTGGCCAACACAGTATCTGCGACCTTGTGCACAAGTGTGAAGGCTTTTGAAGTGTCGAAACGTTCAGCACCGCTCCTTTTTGCTTGCCTGGAGGGCTGGTTTGCAGGGTGTTCAAATAACGAGAGTCTACTATACAGTGGTCTCTGGAGGGAGATGGTTGCGTGAGCGAGGCTTTGATTAATGATACAGCAGGTGATAGTTGCTCTACGTGTCTTGTACACTAGTTCTACCGCGGTATGCCATAGTGTATGCGTTAGAGAACTTGTGCAGGAAGGTAAGTTCTTGCGCACTTTAACGACACAAGGCCTGTACTTTTTCGCCACAGCTGGTCCTTTTTTTATAGCGGCCTGTATCTTGCCGATTCGGGCACGAAAGTAAGCTGATTCGCCACTTGCTCGCGATCTTGTACGTCATTCCGCCGCCGTCAGCGGGCGCGGCCATAGCTTTCCCCTTACAAACCCGCCGTTGCGTGGCGGCGGCCAAGCATGTGGATCATGTGGGAAGAAAATGGTCCCAACATTTTAGTCATACGGGACCCGCTGGTCATGTCGATCTGACATGATCAACCACTGATCCGCGCAGTGATCTGGTCCGTGTCAACCAAGGCCCTTGCAAGGGCAAAAGCAGGGCCCAAGCAGGGCAAAGTCGCTACTCCAAGTGCCCAAAGCCTATCGGTAGCCTCTTCTGTAAAGGAGAAACAGGCAAAAAAGAAGGCTACACTAGCCTCGCTGTCTGCCACCCGCACCAGCCAGCCCAGACAGAGAGCTTGCTAAGTTTAGTTGTATTGCTGGGATGCGACGTTGTACTGCTAACGTGGAACGCAACGCTGCAGTCCTGGAGTACATACAGCATCAAGTTCATTCACCCCGCCGGTGGCTGCAACCCCTTGTGCTCGGTGGGCGGCTGCACCCCTGGGTACATGCGCACATAGGTCAGCTGCCCATCCCCATCCACCAGCGCCAGCAGCACAGAGCCAAACCCTCCTAGGGTTTCCGTCAGCTTGCGCAGCACCAGGGGGGATACATGAGGGGCGCGGGCGGAAAGGGGAACCACCGCGTCTACCGCTGATGCCGATGGTGGGGTGGTGGTGGCTGCGGAGGGGCCCTGGGAGGCAGCGGTGAGGGGTGGGTGGGTGGGGGTGTAGGTTCATGACACTTCAATGGCTGCAGCCAGCAGTCGTCACTGGCAGCGGAATCCCAGGGATGGAGCAGCAGGTGACTGCAGAATGATGCCTGTAGTTGTAATTGAATGATGATACCATAGGCAACTCCCTGGTGGAACGTTCCCGTTCCCGGGGAGAGAGATGCAAAGAGCAACGAGCGCCGTCCATGCACAGAAAGGCGCGCTAGCAGCGGGGCAAGAATCCACTTACCTCCTGGTTACTTGCTTGGTTGTCCTCCCCTGAAGCTACCGCTCCTCCATCCCTGGGATCACTTCCACCACTCAGCTCCGGTACAGGGACCCCGCCAGTCCCCACAAAAGCCGCGCCCCCCTCTGCATCTGGTTGCGGCTGGATGTTCAAGGGACCAGTCGCCCTGAAGTAGATGAACCCTATTGGTTGCCCACCCGCACCCTCCACAGCCATTGGCTCCTGAAGCGCCACCTGGCGGTACCTGCACCAGGGGGTCCAGTGGGCAATATTACTTCATAGAGGGAAAACAAAAAACAAAAAGTACTGGTGAAATAAGACAATTGTTTGAAATAAGACAATTTGGTTACATATAGGGTTACTTGGCACGCATGTAGGGTTCCTGAGTATGTAATAACATACTAACCCCCATATTTCAATATTTGGAAGCGATCCAATTTTTCCGGCATGTTTGACCCTCTGGGCGGGGGGGGGGTTTATCGTTCAGCTACATGGGTGCCCCAGGTGGGTACCCAAACCCTAAACCCTAAACCAAAGAGTTTACACCCTACACCCTACCTGAAGAGCAGCGAGTTAAGCGTCGAGTAGAGTCCAGCCGAGTCGACCAGCTGGGTGGCGCCAGGGGGCAAGGGAGGTAGGGACGTGCAGAAGGAAGCGTAGGAGGGGAGGTCGTCGTGTGCGCGCCCAAAACCCCGGCGCAGCCTCTTTGACTTGGGCTGCTGCTGCTGCTGCTGCTGCGGGGCATGGTTCTGTTGTTGATGCTGCTGCTTCGGTTGTTGTTGCTGCATTTGCTTGCGTTGCTGTTGCTGTTGCTGCTTCTGTGGTTGTGGCTGTTGCTTCGGTTGTTGTTGCTGTTGTTGGTGGTGATTTTGGTGTTGCTGCGGTTGGTGCTGTTGCTTTACCAGTTCTTGCTGCTGCTGCTGCGGTGATCCCATGGTGGCGGATTCTCAAAACAGCTTGCCGCTTGGGTGTGCGTCGTCCTAATTGACCCTAGCCGTCTTAATTGACCCTAGCGTGGGGTTTCTGCCGGGGTGCCGCCCCAATGTGGCCCAGTGCCTGGCTTCGGGTGCACCTGGTCACCACCCCCTGCTCCCTGGCACCCTAGCACTGCACGCCTGCAACACAGGTTGCCCTCTCCAGCTGGTTGAATGGCTGGCCAAGTCGACAGGCACACAGGCGCTGATCCTGCACGTGGCACAGGCACTCACAATCTTGACTGGTGGGTGGACGACCTATGGAGTGCTTATTACTGTGCATAACACGTGGCAGCCAGGTTGCAGGTGCAGTACGCAGGGACTCTTCGGTGGAACATAGGGGACCATACAACGGTGTCAACCTGAATGCTATACCAGCTTTCAACGTGGGAGGGCATTCGTGGGATCAAGACTCTGACCTAAAAGTGGCTTGCATAAATCTTTGAAACATTCTATTTAAATTCACCGTGACACTGGTGCCAACAAAAAACGCGTTACCGTGCCAAGCATGCTATCTTGCGAATGCATGCATATGCACACCCCCTCATGCATGGGCTCATCTGTGTTTTGCTCATACAAACAGTACGCACAATAGAAGGACACGCGGACGCACATCCCTGTAATAAACTCTATCCACCACGTACGCGTACCTTTGAGCCAGCCGCAGATGCCCACTTGGCCAAGTCCTAAAGTGGGTGGGGCCGTCCACAGTAAATCCAGACGAAACACCACTCTCAGATACGTTTGCAGACACAAGGCTGAACCGCGCAGGTGGCGCGTATAGGCTTGTGCAAGGCCAGGTTGGCCTGTATGCACTATCATAGTGGCAGTTTACGCTATGCACAATCCCTTCCTAGCCACCTGTGGCCTACCCTAAACCCTAGTAGGGCACGCCCCTGCGCAACCAGCCATGTCTATGCCCCCGCCATAGGCAAAGGCCCGTGTCCTTGTCATGTGACCATGCCAGTTAGTGCTTTGCAACACTGCAAACTGTTCAGCCATGCAGAGGGCACTGTCCTAACCAGATTGTTGCTGCTGCGGGAATCCAACACTCAGTGTGTTCACGGCATTCTTTAGCGAAGTCTTGACGTTCAGCAGGGAGCTAATCGTTATATCATATAATGCATCCTGCCAGGAATTACAGACCTAGCGCACCCATCAGATTCTTAAGCCCTCACCTGATATACTGGATAGCACAGGGTTTGATCAAGCCTGTACACAACTTGAGATGGCATTCGTGGTTACAACTACAATCACAAAAGGAATTGCCAGCCTTGAACCAGCATTTAGTGATGACTTGTTATCTGAACAACAGCGCAACTGCTTCTCAGCGTCATTTGATAGCTGGTGCACACATGAGGTCACCATGGCACCCTGCTCGACCACGCCTGAGGGGGCAACTCCATCCCCGTGACCGGCAGGTGTCCAGGTCCGTGTGCAAGGCGCTGCCAAGGTGCTGCTAGGCCCCGCCAACCCCAACCCCGCCGTCCTCCCCCTGCATTCCTCCAAATGACGATGCTGGTATGGTCTTTAGCTGGAGGCGCCCAGTGGTGCCCAGGGTCTCGGTCATGCCGCTCTGACGTATCCAGTCTCCATGAAGCAGCATTAAGCACTCAGCAGGCGCCTCGCAGGGTCACACATCGGCTGCACTAGCTCCTGCCCAGGGGTTGCTGCGGGCCCCCGCTCGCGCCCCCTGGACCGCCGCCCTCCCGCCGCATGCCCCCAAAGGACAGCGCCCGCATGGCCTCAAACGTGTCGCGCATGCGCTCAGTGGCGGTGCCGGCGGCTGCGCTCGCTCGGGCCGCGGCGCTGCCAGCATTCACCCTGCACATGCAAACACACAGCATCGTCTCCACATGCTTCACATCTCATGCTCAGGATGATCACCACACATGATCACATGCAGATGATCACATGCCCTTGATCCCATGCCAGGCCACAAGGCAAATGCCTGCGGCCCAATTGCATACCCGCCTCACAACCCACCAACCCTAAACCCTAAACACCCCACCCCACCCACCTAAAGCGGTTGGCAAGGTCCTGTGTGTTGGGCATGGAGTTGGGCGTCAGCTGGCGAGTGAGTGGGCGCGTAGCCAACCCCCCACCCCCCGCCGCGCCCCCCCCTTGCCGCGCCATGCCCGCCACCGCCGCCGCCGTTGCTGCAGCCGGCGTCTTCCCCATGCGCGTGTGGTACGCCTCCATCACAGCCTGCTGCTCCGCCTTCTTCAGGATCTGTAGCACAGGTGGGTGGGGGGTGGGGTCAAAGCTTTGCGTAGATTGCCGAGGGGCGCATGCGCAGGGGAGAATTCAGATTGCAATTAGGATGTGGGGGTTGAAATAAATTTGTGATTAGGATGTAAAGGTAGAATTGAACATGCAAATAAATTGCCAGTTGGATAGCATGTGGGGTATGGCTCCATCACTGCCTGCTGCTCCGCCTTCTTCAGGATCTGTACCGGCAGCAAAGGGGTTTGGTATGAATGGCGATTTTGTACACACGATCGGCCGTTGCTGAGCTGAACCTGGGCTTGGTACCATTGGAGTGCCGTCAGGAGACGACTATCACCATTACACACCAATTCCCCACACACCTTCAGGTCCAGCACCCTCTGGAAGTCCATGTGCGATGCGTTGGGTAGGAGCGCAAAAAAGGAGTCTACCAGAGCCTCAGGTCTGGCCCCCACCACCTTGAGCAGCGCCTCAGCCCTGCCAAGCTCTCGGCTGACTGCGGCGGCGTAGGAGGGGAGGGGGGGGCAGGAGGGGCGCACTGCGGGGGGGGGGATGTGGGTGGGTGGGTGGGTGGGTGGGTGGGTGGATGAGGCGGGGGTCAGTGCAAGTGATGGTCCAATATGTTCCACTGATGCCGTGATTCCGCTCAAAACACTGCTGGATTCTACAGGTCTGCATACATGCGCATTGTTACAAGTCAACCCATTCAAGGGCGCATCCCACCGCACACCCATCCATCACCACGACCACTCACACATAAACCTCCCTCACCCCCCACAAAAACCACTCACCCAGAGCGGGGAAGTCCAGCATGACCGCCTTGATTGCCTGTGTATCCAGAAGAAGCTGCTGGCTGCCGGCCTCAGTCAGCTTGCGGCACCGCACCACGTACTCAAGGTATCTGGAAGAAAGGAGGTATAAATAAAAAAACGTAGTGATATACCACGTAGTCACAACATATAAAAACAAATACGGTAGTAACATAGTCACAATAATAAATAAATGATGATTAGAATAAATTTCAGCTTTGAGCAACCACACCACGTATTCAAGGAACACGAGTCCTCGAGGTACCTGGAAGGAAGGAAGAGCACTATTTTTCAGTTTTTGTATACTACATATACTAGTACTCATGATGATCGTGATTTGCAGGAACAGTTATTGATAATGATGATCATGATCATGGATACATGGTAAGTAATGTGCTGCCAGGTACCTGGGCGCGAACGAGGCCGCCAGCTTGTCGCACAAATACCGGAAGGCGCTGTCATCCAACATTCGCCCCGGGCGGGCGCCGGACTCCGCCAGTGCTCGGCCAAATGTTGTGACAAAGTCTGATTGGTCGCCCACCTGCGGGTAGGCAGGTGAGTGGATGGGTGTGCACATGGGGTCCAGAATTCGGTTTACGTCCATGAAGCTAAGGGTGCACGCATGAAGCCTGGCGGGCAGTTGCGGACGTAGCATGGGGTGCACCTCCACACTGACACACCACCACCACCACCTCCACCATCCGCCACACTCACCGTCTCCACCGCCGCCCAGTTGATCCTGGTCATTGCCGCCAGCGCCCCATCCAGCCTGGTTTCCGTGCCCAGCAGCAGCACCGCCAGGCACTGCGTGACCACTGCCTGGAACTCATCCTCAAGCTCCGACATGTCCACTTGACCGGACAGGCCGGGGGCGACCTGGTGGGGGTGGGTGGGACAGGGCTGAGAGGCGAGGGTGGATGGGGAGTGGCAGGTATTGCACAGCGCTTCAGTATGCATGCATGGTGTTCAGAGCCTGTTCACATCTTGTGTACAAGTATATACCCAACCCCAAACCTCCCTCCTGTTTGACCACGTCCCTCGCATGGCCATCCACCCACCACCCCCCACCTGCTTGGCCACGCTCCGCCCCAGGGACGCCACCGCCGCCCTGCAGTAGTCGCACGTCGCCACCAGCGTGGCCACCACCCCCGCCTCCTCCTCAGGCAGCCGTATGTGCCACTCGGATGTGGCTGCTGAGGGTGTGCCACTGGTTGTGCCAAGCTGGGTCTTGGGTAGGCGGTTGGTCAGCTTGTTGGCATACACCTTGAGCACGCGCTGCAAGGGGGAATTGAATGTAATCATGTGCCCCATATATATAATCCCGCAACCATTACGTTAGGTTACAAACTGATATTGATTATGCGCGCAAGGATTGCATGGCGTGGCGAGCTTGCTCGTGCGGGTTTAGGGTTCAGGGATGCTGCGGAGGTTGTGCCCAGTTGGGTCATGGGCAGGCGGTTGGTCAGCTTGTTGGCATACACCTTTAGCACATGCTGCAAGGGGGAATTGGAATGTGCTTTGTTCGGCCTGTATAGTTACAGCAACCACTCTATGACACGCGCTGCATGGGCTGGTGATCTCATTGGGGTGTGCTTCTGCAGGCGCTGCAGAGGAGGGAGGCGTGTGTTAACGCCGCCTGCTACCCACCTCCACCCCACCCCCCCACCTAAAGCCTTAGGAGTACTTGGTGAAGGACAACATTACCCCGCCACCTCCACCCCCCCCACCCACCCACCTGGAACGCCTTGGACAGCTCCACCATTGCCTGCCCCCGCGTGACAAACTTGCTGCAGCGCGTGAGCGACTTCTTGATCATGGCCAGCAGCTCGTTGGCGCTGTGCAGCACCCCCGCCCTGCCCTCGCCCTCAAGCGCCACCCACTTCTCCTCCCTCACCAGCTGGTCCAGGGAGGCCAGCAGCGACTTCTCTTCTGCATCAACATAGTGCCTGGGGAAAACAGATAATGAATGGAGTTCATCTGATTGAATCTATGATCAATACCTCTTGTCTTTGCAAGTTTATTTAGAAAGGGCAAACCAGTCCAGGGCTCCTTTTCCTCGGCATCGACGTAGCGCCTGGGGTGGAGGCAAAAACTACCAAACAGATGTGAGCAGGTTTGGAAACAAAGATAACATGGAACACATCAGCTGAGGTTCTCAGCGAAAAAATACAATGATATTGGATTTAAGAAAATTTGAAGTTTGGAATAGGAAATAAAGATGTCCATGTGGCCCATATATACAACGGAAATACCCGTATATACGCCGCATAACACCCAGGCACGCCACCCACCGCAGGTGCTTGTTGAACACCGATCCAATGGCCCCCCTGAAGGTGATGGTGGCAGCCGCGGCACCCATCTGGCGCTCCCGGGCCTCCCTGGCAGCCGCCCCTCCCGGCCCCCCCTCCTCCTCCGCCTGCCGCTGCCGCTCTTTGGCCATGCGCTCATATTTCTGGCGCACACGGGAGGCGGAGATGTGGTCGTCGTCATCGCTGTCGTCCTGAGGGAAAAAGGAAGAGCAATATATTAATATCGAAGTTTTTTTCTAGCATGAATATAGTTTTCAATTTTTATTGTCAAAGGCACTAAAAGATGAAATGAATTTACAAAACCCTCAAGGGGTCAGCAGCAAAGAAACCCAGCAGATGACACCCACCCAAGGTCATCCTCCCCCATATTTTCCATACTATGCTCCCCCCCACCCCCCCCATTTCCCAAACTCCCAGCACCCACCTCGTCCCCCTCCCCCATGTCCTCTCCATACTTTGCCGCCAGCTCCCCTTCAAAGTCGTTGGTGGACTTCACAGCCAGCAGCAGGCCCTCAACGCTGCTGCCCAGGTCGCCAGCCTGCAGGCAAGGGTTTTAGGGTTCAGGGTTTAGGATGAGTGGTCGGTCAAGGTGTGGGGTCAGGCCCCCAAGCTGCCACAAGCGCCAGGCTGCACGCGGCACATGCGAGGGCCAGCCACGGTGTGCGGTCCCTCCTGCGGACCCTGTCTAGGGGTTTTAGGACCCCTCCTGCTGACGCTGTACAACTCACAGGATACGTTTGTGGTTTAGGCGTTAGGACTAGCACCTCAACGCTGCGTGCGCTGGCCGCTAGACTGCACTTTGGTATCAAGTGTCCCCGCCACCTGCGACATCATGCACTGACAGACCACCATGTAAGCAGCCGCTTGCACAGCCAAACGCACCGCCCCTTTACAGCCACACCCACCCCACCCCTTGCCCACCCACCTTGGTATCCAGGATCTCGGCCAGGTGCGACTTGGTGATCTGGCAGAACATCATGCACAGCAGCTGCGGCAGGCGCCAGGCGGGCGGGAACAGGCCCCAGATGGCCTCGCGCGCCCGCAGCCGCTTGCGCAGCCACGCGTACCGGCGCTCGGTGCGGTCCAGCTGGGCTGTGTCGCCTGTGGTTGCAAAGATCTGGGTGTACACCCCCATCTCCTTGCGGCACACGTAGTCGATGAGGTCGTCGCGTGCCTGCGGGTGGGATAATGGGGTGGGTAGAGGGACGCCATGACATGTGGTGTTTGCAAAATCTGTGTGCCCATCTCCTTGCTGCACACATAGTTTGACAGGGGGATGTATTACCATATTAGTTTTACAAAAGATAAAATATAACTTAGTGCTCTCCTGGTACAACCATGTGCTCACCTGTCTCCTCCGGCAGTGTACCTTACACCCGGTCCCCTCACCACCAACCCTAAACCCTACCCACCTTGTACCCCAGCGCCTCCGCCACCGCGCAGCAGCTCTTGAGCTTCTCGAGCAGCAGCGGGTCGGGGCTGTCCTCACCGGTGCCCAGCAGCTCGAATTCCCGCATGACGTTCATCTGCAGCGCCTTTTGGAGGGTAGTTAGCCGCCCGCCCAGCTCCGCAACCTGCGCCATGTGGGGTGGGTTGTTTTGGTGTGTGTGTGTGGTAGGGGTGGGGGTGTGATGGGGGGGAACTGGCCATGCGGTGCGTGGTGCAACGCAGGTGGAAGGGTGCACCCGGTGCGGTCCTGCTGCACCGCCTTGGGCATGCCGCCCTGGCTCATGGGCGGCATGCCCACGTGGCATGATGGCGTGCCACATGGCATGCCGCCCATGAGCTTGCGATGCGACCTGGGTGTGGTGCGCTGCTGCTTACCTCATAAGTAGCTAATCGGCCACTTGCTTGTAGGACCCACCTTTGGTATCTGGTTGAATGTCTGGAAGTGCGAGTACAGCTGCTGCACCGCCTCGACCAGCTGAGCAGCCTCGCCATACTCGCTGCGCTCAACGCAAGACTCAAGCTGGTCTGCACACGGCGTGGCAGGAGTCAGAGGCAGGGAACATATAAAAAAAATGTGGCTGTTGTTAAAATGTTTGAAGCTGTTTATAAAAAACAATTACAATACATGTTTAAGAATACAAAATGCTGCGACCAATGTACGAAAGTTGGTTTGCATACAGTAGGGCAGGCGTCGGTGCAAGGAAGCCCTGAACCCTAAATCATTACGCTTTTCAACCCTAAACCCTAAACCCACGCCACTCACCCACAGCCGTGACCAGCATGCCCAGCCGCCGCAACACCGTGATTGCGTGCGTGAGGTGTTTCTTGGCATAGTCCAGCTTCTTGATGTCACGGCATATCTCCTGGACCATGGTCTCGCTGGTCTCAGCCTTGGACTTTATCTCCTTGATCTTGCCAAAAAGCTCTTCAATCGCTGCCTTGGCTTTCGCCAGGTCCTCTCTGAATGGGCGGGATGCAGGGTTTAGATTTTGGGGTTGATGGGGTTTACGGTTGAGGATATGGCCAGGTCCTCTGGGACGGACGGGGTTCAGAGTTTGAGATGCAGGGACTAGGGTTTCAAATTTAGGGTTTGGCCAGGTCATCCCTAACAAGGCGGGTTTAGGGTTCCAGTTTTGGCAACGCCTTCCCTCGTAGGGTGCGCTGCTTCGAGGCCCTGGGTGAGGGTGCTAGGAAGGTGTGCAGTAATATGGGGTGGGCCAGATTGCTTGCGGAAGGAGAGGGGTGCACTATCAGGAGTGGGTGCAGGGCCATTGGCTACGGATAGTGCACAATTTCATACGCAGGCAAGGGATGGGTTGTCGCAGGAAAGCTGCTTAACGCACCTCGCTCGGCTTCCTGACTGGCTTTGCTGCCGCACGGCCCCCAGGATCTCCCCATCCACCCTTCGGATCTGTTGGCACAAGATGCTGGGGTGAAATTGTGCGCAGAAACCAAAATTTGAATGTGGCATGGTGGATGGCATGGTGAGGACTGTGGCCATGGCATCCTTGTTGAGCAACACAGGAAAAGGACCAAACATAGTGGCATTCAAACTTTGAAAGTGACAGGTTGCGGCAACTGGTGCTGCAGCAGGCAACTGACCTTGTGTTTCAAGCTCGATATGAGTGGTTCGAGGCCATTGAGGGACGTCTCTGCAACAGGACACCAGACTCCAAGCGTTACGTTGCAGTTTGCAAGGTAACATGTCAACATGCCTTTCATATGCATGCATATGGGCATGCCTTTGTGGCGCACTCTTCTTTCTGGTTCTTTGCACAGGTGCAAGCAATTACAGCAGTTTTCATCCACATACGATACTGCATGGATCAGACACTGTGGATATTTCGAATTATAACAAGAATCCATATGCAACTACAGCTGGTCCAAAGACCAAGGGGCCCTCTGGCCAGACCTGTTGGGAAAGTATCGTTGATGAACGTCACGGCATCGAAGCCATCTTTGTCGAAAGCATCCACCGATGGGTCCAGCTTTCTGCCAGATCTGCCCACCTCCTCCACGGCTGTTGTGACTGGCGAATCAATGCTGACCATCGCACCCCCAGAGGGAGGCTGTCCCTCGAAACAATGCAGCGGATGAACTGCTACCTGCTCGGCGCGGTGTCTACTGTATCAGCTTTCCGAGCATGTCCTGACCCCATGAGGGACCATACGAACTGGGTTGGTGGACCATGGGTCACAACCACATCACATCGTTGGAACAAGAAACGGCGATTCAGGCTTTTAGCTGCTGAATAAAAGCCGTATCGGGCCATAAATGCGGCATCAACAGTACCGTGCTTTGCCAAGATCAACGTGCTGCTGCAAACTGAACGAGTATGTATACTCGTCATATACATGTGGGTCCCACTACCCTGTATCATTTTAGGCAACCCTGGTCATATGGGGTGGTTGTGGACCAGGTTGTGGATAGAAGCTCGCGGATTCGATGTGTCAGTGAAGTTGAAAGAGATGCGTATCAGACTGAGGTGTCATTTTTAAAGAAGAAAAGTGCCTACGATTGGGCTGTGCGGCATGCGTGACACATGCCACGACTTGGGTTGCACCAGTCACTGTCACAAGCAGTGCGGGCCGGCTCACCATAACCTAGGATGTGAATAACAAAGCTTACAATCCCAACGGCTGTTGCCCTGAACGGTTCCCGAATGCCTCACACATGTCTCACACATGTCTCCAATTGGCTTATGACTACCCTCCACTTTGGCGCCCTGGCCCAGACTTGGGTTCATTTCAATAACTCTGATTCGTTAGAACAAAAAAAATTTAAACCACCAGCCCCAGCGTGAGAAACGACGAAAACCCTATTTGCACATCCTGCAAATATGCTGGCGCTGCATGAGGCTGCACATGCTATGGGCAACACACCGACTGAACAGCCCAGACCCACATTGCATAACACCTACACCACTGCTTAAACCCCACCCCCAACCCCACCTTGACCCTGTGCCTCTTTCTCATGGCCTGGCGCTCCAGACCCACCTACTGGTGCTCCCAACTGCGCAACTCGCCCGTCTGGCACTGCAAAAAAAAACCTTTTCCACCCGCCAAAGTCTCACGGCATGCTCCTATTTCTTCCTCTCCTGCCGCCACTTGAACACCGCTGGAGAACCCTCGCTCCCCTCCGCCACCTTGACTTTATGCCCCTTGCCCATCACATGCCGCTCCACGTCCATCTTCTGCGCAAGCAAGCTCAGCTTCTGGTGCCTCTCACTCCGCTGCTCAAGCTCCCGATAGGCAGCCGCCCTCTTCCTACCCAGGCTCGGACCCTGTTTGGCCAGCTTGGCAGCAGCCTTGATGTGTGCAGGGTCTTGTAGCTGGCCCGTGTGCAGGCGGTTGTGGGTTTGGTCCAAAAGCTCCATGGGGGTGTCGAAGTACTCTTCGGGTGAGAAGGTTTTGAGCTCGGTGGCGTCGTCCACAAAGACGGTGTGCTTGCTCTGGCGGGGGGCGTCCAGCAGGTGGAGCTGCGCCTGTAGCCGCTCCACTTTCTGCCATGGAGCACATAGGGTTTTAGGGTTTAGGGCGTTGGATTGTACCATCCAGCCACTGGAGCTGCGCACCTTTCTGCCATGGAGCAGATTAGGGTTTAGGGTTTGAGTTTAGGGTTTAGGGTTTGGGATTTTAATACCTAGAAGGTGGAGCTGCGCCTAAAACCGGTCCACTTTCTGTTATGGAGCGCACACACCTTAGGGTTTAGGTTTTAGAGTTTAAACACCTTATCATAGTACGCTGGTAGTAAACATCCCGGACACCTTGCACCAACAAACCTGCCAGTAGTATGCGACATGCAGACATACTCTACCTCAGAGACTTGTGACGGGAATTAGGCAAGGGAAAAGCACGGGTCATGCATGCTGCCCCTTTATCATGCAGCCGGTGCGGCAAGGATTGCCCCCCAAATCTTCCTCACACCTTTGCCTCCGTTTGCGTTTTGTGCGCCACATACTTTATGTCCTGCGTCTTCATTAGCCGCAGCTCGTCCTGGGTGTACTTTCCCTGGTGGTCTCGCCTGCAAGGGGAGGGGGTTTACCACTGTCAAAAGCAGAACCCTACATGGAGGTCATTGCTTTCCCCTAAACAGAAGCATGTACCTGGGTCAATTACTTACAGCCCTCACATACTCAACCGTGAACAGACATCACGGCTGAACCCTAAACTGAACCCCAAAGTGAACATTGAAATGGGCCACAGCTGTGCAGGAGCACTGTCAAAGGTGAACCCTACAGACCCTGAATAGCACCAGCCCTCTGGGGCAGGCCCAAAACCTTAAACCACAAGGTGTTGTGCCACAGTAAACAGGGTAAACAATGCTGATGCTTACCCTCCAATGTGCACCCCTCCCCGCGTCCGCGACTTCTCCATAGCAAAGTAGAACTCATCGGGGTTGCGCTCCTCTGCTTTTTGCCGCAGCGTCTGCAGTGGCAAGTTGTCTCAGGAAAGAGGATGCAAGCGCAAGGCGTGCATGCAAGGCCTACCCTGCTAACTTGTCACAAACAATCTATAGTGTGTGAAGCAGAGACAGGACTGCTACCAGCGCCCACTCCGGAAATGGGATACGTCCAGCGCCCCAGGATACATGCATTCCAGAACGGCACTCGAAATCATGGGCTCTGCAGCGATGGCCATGAGGCATGCTGCATGCGGTTCCACACTTGCCAAAGGCACGCGATTCCATGCGAGCGCGATTCCCAGCTTCACTCAGCTCTGTTCCATGGCCAATGCCACCCACCAATATGGTCTGCTTATGGAAGTCCTTGGTTTAAGTTTTGGGGGTTTCATGGCCTACACCACCCACCTATGTGGTCTTCTCGTTCTTGTAACTGTCCTAGTGATTAGGGTTTGGTGTTTGGCGTTTAGGGTTTTATGGCCGACGCCATGGTGCGCCACCCACCTGTATGGTCTTCTCCTTCTTGTGGAAGTCCTTTGCACGCAGCAGGTAGTCCTTCTTCTTCTCCAGGAGGCCATATTTCCTCCGGGCAGCACTACATGGCGGGGCACATGGGGTTTAGGGTTTAGGGTTTGCGGGTGGCCAGGGACCTCGTCCAGGCGTGTGCTTGCATCCCGTGGTACAGAATAGGTCACCCAATGAGCTGGCTACTGCTATAGTAGTGTCAAAAGCCCTATTGTGGTATGGGACAGGGGTACTACTAACTGCAGGTGAGGCATATTTGGGGACAATCATATGCAGGGTGTGCGGTGCACAGGGATACAACGGTGGGGTGGGAAATGAGCGAAGGTAAATTTTTCCTTTACGCTTAAGTGGTGCCCGCGTGGGTTGGCCTCAAATATTCGGGGAGCACGCTTAGTCACAGCAGCAGCCAATGCATGCATATAAGCATGCAGTAAAAAAAACGCCGCCTGCGACGCCCAAGCCCTCTTGACGCTAAGTAGTGTATGTAGTTAGCCACTGAAATAGCGCTTGTTCCTTTCACTGGTACCCGGTGTGCACAAAGAGGGTTGCACCCGCCATGGCGGTATATGTAACTAGGTGCACGGCACAGCTGGGAAGCCGTATGTAAGCCTGGCACCGACTCCAGCATTAAGGTTGAGTATCCGCCACTTACGGTTGCGCCCTTTCTTTGTGTGTTTTCCGCTTAAAGGCGTTCCGCAAGGACGCCGACATGGTGGCTGGTGGCTGGCGAGGAGAGCCCACTCAACAGCAACTTGTGCAAGCGCTGGACTGGGGTAGGAGACAGATAAGAACCCTCTCGAGAGGGAAGCAACTACAGTGTTAAGCATGCACTGCGTTAACTCCTTTATGACTCGTAATATGAGCTCCCTGTACGAAGGCAAAGGCATGGTCCGGGGACTGTATGCCCTCTTTCGAATCCCAGCACTGCAGTGAGTCAGCAGACCCAATTGTTTCCCGCCATGGGGAGTTTATTTACGTTTATTTACTGCCCGGCGACAGGCACACCAGCACTGATGCCCGACAACTTAGTGTGATCAATTGTTGCTCGCCAACACCCTTGCCGACTAGATGTTGACGAACTGCAGTCTGAGCTCTCTTCTTGTGCCACCCCTGTGCCAAACCCTTGTTGACCTACCGCCTCGGTCGAGCCCCTGCACCCAACACCTGTTTCAAATAGGAAACTGCCTTGTGCGAGACCGCAACTCCGACTTTTGTGCTGTTCAACACTGCTTGTGTGGGGCTTCAGGGATCAGAAAGGGACTTTGGGGCAGCACAGGTAGGACAAACACCCCACGGGTGGTGCGCAGATTGCATATATATGCGGCGTGTCACCACAACTTGCGTGCTTCATAGCGGTGTAGGTACATACAGCTCGTAGACTCAAGGAGGATAGCTGCTCGGTCAGGCTGTGCTGTTTCCAAGCTCGAAACCCTAAAACCCTGATCTGCAATGTCAGGCTGGCCGCACATATATGCTTGCCACGTCGCCCCGCGTTCCTCCAGCCCGCAGCGCTTCGCAAACGTGGGTGCACTCAAACACCTTTCCTAGAGCATCGGTGGACTTAGAGCCGTTAGTGCCTCAGCCCCGCGCCAAGCCAAGCCAACCGGTACTGCAGCGGGCATGGGAGGCCACGCTGTGGGGCAATTGAACCACCCGGCTGCCTGGTACTTGGTTTCTGCACACTCAGCCTGGAGTTGCTTAATATCTCAAGGCCTGGACGTTAAAACCCTGGAGGGTCAGCGAACCCGGCCACCATTGCCCTCCAGGCACGGTGAGAAAATCAGACAGTCAGCACTCTTATCCCCTCTCCCCCTCCTCTCCCTTTCACCCCCCCCTCTCCCACACACACACACACACACATACACACACACACACACACACACACACACACCGCCACCCTCACATGTCCCCTCATCCCGCACCCACAGGCCGCGGCCCCATCCAGCTGCGCCACCATGCCACCCGCCACCCTCCCACAGCACCACTACCCCCAGCGGACCACTGCCCTCAGAACCCACTCCAGGAGCACTGTCAGATGCCAGGCTAGGCACACACCTTTGGTGCTACCACAGAAAAACCCAGCTTTCCACCCACTCCATGCCACCCCCGGCGCCCTCCGCCCCCACCCCCGCCCCCTGCGCCATGTGTGCCGCAGCGCGGCTGTTGGTACCATCACTGGCGACGCAGGAACCATTGATTTGGCACTGCTCGGTGATGACGTGGCAGCTCCTAGCCAGTATGAGTTCAGCAAGGTAGGGAAGGGACAATGACTATGACAAGGCAGAAGAGGTGGACAAGGGGAGGGGAGGGTCTAGGGTTTAGGGTTCAGGATGATGTGGCACCTCTCAGCCAATATGAGTTCAGCAAGATGGGGAGCTGGGAGATGGTGATGCAGCGCCACACCACACCACGGTCGGGCACTCACCAATGCAGTGAATCCGCACCCTGCACCCCAGGCACCTACAACCACCACCGCACCAGTCCACCACCCCACCGCACGAATCTTCGCTCCGAAACACATCACCTACGCCACCAGCGGCAGCGTAATCCCTGCTAGAGTCATAAATAACAAAGCAACATGCAATTGTCATTTTGCAAGAGGAGGAGCATGTGTCGAGAAGCTGGAGAAGGGCCGTGCAGAAGAGCTACGATAGATAAATTATCATAATAATAATAATGTTTACTTTTTATGCAGGAGGAGGAGCATGTGTTCAAGAGCCTGGAGCACGAGATGGGGCGCGCGGGGTTTGCCATCGCACTGGCCGCAATGGTCAGGGTGAGTGCAGGGGCCAGCATGGGTGTGACCGTCAGAATACATGACTATGCAATCCAGCATTCATCTCTGCCTAGTTAGCATCCAGGATGGTTCTTATTCAATTCCTTTTCAAATGTTTAAATGTTTGAATTAATGAAATGTGCCATTTTCTTGTCAAGTAGATTGTAGCTCCCATGTGACCGTGCGCAGCTTCCCCGTTTTAAAATCATCCCTTTTCCTTGAAATTCTACCGATGGACTTGCATCTTTGCCGAGTATAAAACCCCGCTGCCATTTCATCATCACACACTGGAAATAATGCTCTGTCATACATCCCTGGTCCAGGTGGGTGTGAGCCTGGTGCGCCATGGGCCCAACGTGACTGTGCACAGCTTCCCAATGCTGGCATCGTGCCTCAACAAGGCATTCTGCGGCTTCCTCATCTTTGCCGCCTCGCGCTACTTCAAGCTGGTGTACACAACCACAGGTGGGAAGGGAGACCCCCTAAGAAACCCTGTTGGGACACGAAACCCTTAATTTCTTTGGCAAATACTTCAAGCTGGTGTACACAACCACAGGTGGGAGGGGAGAACCCTAAGACACCTTGTAAAAGTCCTAATCAAACTTGCCTTCGTAAATTCCAGCAGGCTCGTGTACTCGACATAAGAGAACCTAGAGAGGTTCTCGCCATGACATATTATACTTCAAATAAAGAGTAATGGTAAGAATAATGAGTACCCGCTATTCTACTTCAAATTAGGTAGGATCCATCAATATGGGTTATAAGCCTTAAACCCTGATCCCCAGTTTCTTCTCCCCAGGCCGCGACATCGACAACCTGATGGAGGGCCTCCAAGCCCTCACCAAGGGTATTCAGGAGGTGGGCAACAACACCACAGTGGTGGCTGTGCTGCAGCTGACTACCGCGGCTGTGCTGTGGCGCCACACACCGTTCTTCATAGCGGTAAAACCCTAAACCCTCATACCCATGAACCCGAATGCCTGTAGACCCTGGCCATGGTTGGGGTGCTGCAGGTGTCCACTCCGGCGCATTGTGCCCAATCTATATTGCTGCTGTGGCGCTTCCCAGGGGTGCTCAACATGCTGTTCAGCCTGCCCTGCCCCTGTCCATCAAGCAATATCAGCTGATTTCACAGGGATATGTGTATTACTGATGCTCTCCCATGCACCACCACCACCCTCCACCCCTTGATCTCTTCTCCCCACAGGGCGTGCTGACGGTTGTGACCACCTGCCGCCTGCTGCTGTGGCGCTTCCCAGGGGTGCTCAATGTGCTGTTCCGCCTGCCCCACCCCCTGCGCATGGCCATCATCACAGTGGGGGCGCCAGTGTTTGGCACACAGGTGAGGAAGTGAATGGAGGGGGTGGGGTGGGGTGGGTACGGGTGGGCAATGGGGGGGAATATGTGGGGTGGGGGATATGGGTGAAGATGTGACGGGTTCAGATGGAGCTCTTCTAACATGTGATACCCCCATTAGTTGTGCTCGGTAATTGACACCTTTCTGCCTGCCTCCCCCCCCCCAGAAAAAAACACTTTCCACCACCACCAGGGGTGTGAGTTTATATACCAGGAAGCACTATGTTACCCCCGGTTCCTGCGACATCTACTAACACCTGTGCCACCCCCCACAGATTGTGTTCCGCCTGGTATCAGCGGATGACATCGCCAGGAAGCGCAAGGGGGAGGAACCCGCAGCCTTCGCCCCCAAGCCCACCACAGCTGAGTTGGCGGCTGAGCCCCCCTGCGGCTATGAGTTCAATCGCGTGGAGGAACAGGTCCGGGCGCAAGCAGGGAACCCTCACCAGGCCGCGGGATTTGGCCTTTTATGAAATCGAGAAATGGCACAAGCTTTTCCTTGAAACAATTCCTGGAATGGAGTTGCTTATGTCTTTTGGTGTGTGCATGTACCTGCATGCGGCTATGAGTTCAACCGGGTGGAGGAACAGGTGCGTGCGCCGGAGAAATACCCTCACCGGGCCATGGAATCTTGTCATAGTAAGAGACATGATGGTGACATGTTTTGTTTCGTGTCATTGTGTCATGCTAGTTAGCTACTTACATGCACTCCAGCAATTAATTTTGCAAGTCGTATATCTGCAAATACCCCGCTCGTACCTTTGCCCCAACATCCTTTGCCCAACCTCACCTCCCGTTCCTCACCTCTGCTTAACCCGTCCACCCACCACCCGCACTCCAATCCGGTGCAGGTCTTCAGGGAGGTGATCACCACCCTTTATTTTTCGGCCATGGCCATGTGGTCATTTGGGGTATTAACAATTGCGCCATGAAATCTCCCAATTTTTGCCCACTCTACCCTTTCACCTCTGCACGTTCCTTTGCCATGGCTATACAGAGGTTGTAGGGCGCCCCCACCCCTATTCCTGTATATAAACAACGCTCCCCCTTTCCCCCCCCCTGCAGATTTTCCGCGAGGTGATCACCACCCTGTTCTTCTCAGCCATGGCGATGTGGTCCTGCGGGGTGTCGGTGGTTACCCTAATGACTGCGGAGATGATGCATGGCCACGCCACAACCGCCCTCAGCGAGATCCACCACCTGATCGACTATGTGCTGGTGGCGTCCATCCTCATCCGGGCGGCAAGGACCTTTGAGAAAATAATCAACACTGATGGTGCGGGCGAGTGGCGGGGACGGGGGATGTTCTAGGGAGCATGAGGTATAGATTTGCCACAGCACAGCAGATTTCGGTATCTGATTCAGTATTTTAGGCGACATCAGCGAGATCTATCACCTGATTGATTACGTGCTGGTGGCTTCCATCCTCATCCGAATGGCAAGGACTTTTGAGAAAATCACCAACACTGATGGTGCGGGCGCGTGGCAGAGTGTGGGGTGTTCTATGCATGAAATATAGGATAGTCCTCAAGGGGGTAAAGTTTACCCGGTAAACCCCACCCACAATGCCTCGTGGCCATGGAGCACATCCCCATTCCAACCCTACCCTCGTTGCCGTTACAGGCTCACAATCACTTGCCCCGTTGTGGCTACCCCCCACCTCAATCCCTACCTGCAAAGCCTTGCTGGTGCTGACAACAGACACCAAACCCCTCACTCAAAACCCATTGCCACCCGCCTGCAGGCAACGACATCAAGATCCTGGTGGAGGGGCTGGGCCACCAGAGCGGCTTGGCCAAGCTTTTCGAGGAGCTGGCACAAATCAACCTGCTGCTGGCGGGGCTGGCGGTCATGCAGGTGGCGCTGCCCCTGCTTTGGAAGACGGGGGTGGCGGCCCAGGTGGCCTCCATCCTGCCCTTCCAGGTCAGCATCACCGCGGTGTGGTGTGTGGTGGCGGGGGCTGCCTCCTGGAACCTGCTGTCATTCTACCAGAAGAAGGCCTAGCGTGGCTGGGAATATGCGTGTGGGGTCGGTAGGGATCCCTGGGGGGTATGTGGTGGCGCCAGCGCAGCCTTTGCTCCCCTTGGGGAGACAGGGGTAGAGGTCAACGTGGCCTGCCCTTCCAGGTCACCATCACCGCTGTGTGGTGTGTGGTGGCGGGCGCTGCATCCTGGAAATTGCTGTCCCACCAGAAGAAGGCGTAGCGTGGCAATGCTGGTTTAATTTATTTCCTGGGAGTGATGTTATTAATTGTTTTGTGGGGTCACAGGGTCCATGCAACCTTGATAACTAGAAGACTGTAAATTAGGGAAAGGGGTGTTGGTGTTACTCTTAGCCAGCAAGTTAGTCTTGATATAGCGGTGAATATGGCGTCGAATTCCATACTGCGCAGATGCACGAGCAGCAGCCATGGTACATATGCGTGCTTGATGATGCTGCCCCTGCATGGAAAGAGGGGGGGAAGGGTGCCTAGGCGCATGGGAATGTTGTGGGGAGGGGGCATTGTTGCACCAGAGGGGATGGGGAGCCCTGGTGTGTAAAGTCCCAGGCCATTGGGTGTGATTTGGACGATTTCTGGGTTTGTAAATGTTTTTGTTAATCCCCATCTGGTTTGCTGATCCCCGACACGTGCCATCTGACGAGTGGTCTCGTGGCAAGTCGTGCAACAGATGGGGGCACAAAATGTGTTCTCCCCTGGTATGAACAAGACTGCGCCAAGCGTATCCTTATTGCCCAAAAAAGGTTCTTGTTGAATAAAGCTAGGCACTAACGCTCTACAGCTTACCTTGGATGGTCTAATTTGTTGGGAGCCTCCACATTTGACTTTGCGTCTCGGACACAGTCCAATTGCTTTGTCAAGGCAGCTAGTAAAAGCTGCTTTCAGCTGTACAAAGCCTAGTAGTATGTTCAAAGGCTGATCTCTACCTGTTGGAGCGAGTTTCAGTGAGAAGAAGGCTTTCTAGGCGGTGCAATCGTGCAAACCGCATGTCCTTCGTCTCGCCCAACACTGGACTTTACTCACTGCCGTCCGTCGGTTTCTAACGACCCACGGGGGTTTTCTTGCTGCAATCGAACTGGGTAGGTAAGTAACATGTAACGAGCCTGCACATCGCCCCTACACTGCACCGTTGTTGAGAAAAGTTTGCCACTCCCCAGCAATCAAATGGCATGCAAAAGGGTCCAAATTGCACCCTTCCTCGCAGCGGCCCGATTGGTGCGTGGGAAACCCCTCGGATGGGGCGTAGGTTTTCCTGTTGCACTCTGAGCCTGTTCACTTTGTTTGAAGCAGTGAAATCACGCGCTGTTGGAAACCTGTGAAGTCATACAGAAAGCATTGGTAGGCATTGGAGGGGATCCCGTTGTTCAACACGATGTTGTGCCCTTTTTTTATTTCTGGAACGTGGTGCCGAATCTGGTCTCGCAGCTTTAGTTGCCCAGACAGCCCAGGGGTACAACAACCATACTGGAACTGCACCACAACTCCCCCACCACTCCCATGGTTTCAGCTGTCGCTGGGCATGGTTTGAACTGCTTCTGGGCTGTGCCTCACCCCCTTCCAACTTGGTGGTACCGCAGGCACCCTTACCCCTCTTCCACGCAACTGGACATAGCCGCAAGGAGTTCAGCCTTGGTTTTCAGTGCTGGTGGCCTCCAGTGTCCAAGGTTTGGATGAACTCCACACCAAGCCTTTGAAGGCTGTCTTAGCAAGACAGCGAGGTCCATACGGCCCTGCATTCCACTAGGCACCAGCCGCCACCCAACAAGACACCACGCGCCACTGCTGTACTACCCAAATTTGGGCCAACCAGTCGGCGTGGGCCCACAAGGGATCAACCAGCAGCACCCCACACTCGGCACCATGCCACCCACCATCCTCGCACAGCACCACCACCCCACCACCACCCTCCGGCCCCACATCAGGCGCACAGGTTGGCACACCCACCACACCACACGCACCCGGCCGCCACTCGTGCCCCAGCCGCCCTCCCCAGTCCCCCCGCCCCACTTGCCCTCTTGGCCCCCCCGCCGCGTGCGCTGCCGCAGTGCCACCAGCAGCGATGCCAGCACCATCTGGTCGGACCTCAAGTTTGACGTGGCCCCTCCCTCACAATATGAGTTCAATGAGGTATGGTGGTAGCCTCAGCAAGTTGATTTATTCCCTATTTTTACTATTCATATAATACAGTAATCTACTTATTTATTTGTCTTTTAGAATGTGATAACAACGCAGTTGCACTGTTTTCAAAATTACAATATGAAAAGAAATCATTTTTTTTATCAATTACAGGAGTATTCATAGGCGGGTAGATTATAGGAATACAAATAGTGATAAAAGAATGGTTTTGCAGGAGGAGGAGCACGTGTTCAAGGCCCTGGAGCAGGAGATGACCCGCGCAGGGTTTGCCATTGCGGTGGCTGCCCTGGCCGAGGTGTGCATCACCATGGTGCGAGGCGGCTTCTCACTGGGCGTGAAGAGCTTCCCCATGGTGGCCTCCTGCGTCAACAAGGCATTCTGCGCCTTCCTCATCTTCGCATCCTCCCGCTCCTTCAGGCTGGTGTACACCACCCAAGGCAAGAGGAAAAGCCTCTTGGAAAAACCCTAATGAGACCCTAACCTATTGGTGTAAACCCTGTCCTTGCTCGCCCGTGACGTGAGGTGCCTCCCCATGGTGGCCGCGTGAAAAGAAGGCCTTTTGTGCCGTCCCCGGGCTGGGGTGCCCTAGGGTTTTTGCGCCTTCCTCCGGCTGGGGTGCCCACCCCTGGGGCAGAGCAGGGCCCGCATTGGATTCCCCGTTCCATACATGTGATGCCTTGCATGACAGCCCTTGCAAGCAAACAAAGCACACCCTGCACACCCGGCAAGAAGTAACTGCCGCCCATTGACCCCCAGGCCGCGACATCGACAACCTGATGGAGGGCCTCCAAGCCCTCACCAAGGGTATCCAGGAGGTGGGCATCAATACCACGGCGGTGGCGGTGCTGCAGATGGCAACCGCAGCGGCGCTGTGGCCCAATACAGCCTTCTTCATTGCGGTAAAGCCCTAAACCCATAAACTCTAAACAGCAAATCCCTAATTGCAGCCTACTTCAGCAAGGTGGGGTGGGTTGCGCTCAGGTATGTGTTGTATGTGGGGCGGGGTGGAAGCACAGAGCGGTGGGTGGTGGTGGTGGTGGTGGTGGTGTGTGCGCATACGCTTGAGGGACTCCCATTGCTGCTCATGTTTTCAAGCACTGTCAGCCAAATCAAACGGATCATATCTGCAATGCTGACCATCTTCCATGCAGCACCACTCACCCCCTCAATACCCGCTAACCCACCCTCTGCATCACCTAATATCATCCTCCCCCCTGCAGGGTGTGCTGTCAGTTGTCACCGCCTGCCGCTTGCTGCTGTGGCGCTCACCAGGGTTGCTGGAGGCGCTGTTCCGCCTGCCCTCACCCCTGCGCATGGCCATCATCACAGTAGGCGCACCCGTGTTTGGCACGCAGGTGAGGCAGGGGGTGGGGGGGGGATGGTAAATAATGTGATGCAAAAAGTCTGAAGCACTTTTGGTGGGACCATTGGTAACAGGGTTATGGGTGTGGGGAAGGCGCTGTGTCGCCTGCTTGCTTCGCCTGCCATTACCCCTGCGCATGGCCATCACCACATAAGGCTTGCAGAGTTTGGGACGCAGGTGAGGCAGTGGGTGGGGGGTGGGAGGCAGAACCGTGTTTTGCACCCCGGAGGGCAGTGGGTGAGTGGGTGAGGTGGTGGGCGAACCATTTGGGTGAGGCTGTACACGAAGGTGAGGTTTAGGGTTTGCGACAGTCCATAGTTTCTCCCCATTCGCCCTTCAACCCTAAACCCTAATCCCGCTGCCCCCATGCCACAGATCGTGTACCAGCTGGTGTCAGCGCGCGACATCAGCAGGGAGCGGAACGGGGAGCCCGCACCTCCCCTCCACCCGCAGCCGCGCACTGCCATGCCCTACAACAGCAGGGGGCGCCAGGTGCTGGCTGCGCGCCTGGCCAGGCACGGTGCGGGGGAGACCTTTGCGCCCACCTATGAGTTCACGCGCGTGGAGGAGCAGGTGAGTGGCGGGTGGTGGGTGGTGTGGGTGGATGGGTGGTGTCCAGCTTGTGAGGTGTGGTGTGCACTGAGTGTCTAATATGGGCCTATTCATCCCACACATATGAGTTCACGCGAGTGAAGGAGCAGGTGCGTTGGTGCTGCTGGTAGATTATTCTGTATTTGGCCATGGCCCCAGGGCTACCAGGAGCACTTAAAATCATGTGACATATTCAAGTCCTCCTGGGGCTACCCTGCATTCCACCATCATTACTGTAATGTAGGAATCTTACAAGGAGTTCCGGTTTATTGTATTCCACCTCTGGATCCGCCCTACTCCCCACCCATGACTTAACATTCAAATCTCCCCCTTTGCAGGTTTTCCGCGAGGTGGTGACAGCCCTGTTCTTCTCAGCCATGGCCATGTGGTCATGTGGGGTATCCACAGTGGCGCTGATGGCTGCCGAGTACCTGCAGGGCCACACCGCAACTGCGCTCAGCGAGATCTACCACCTGATCGACTATGTGTTGGTGGCCGCCATCCTCATCAGGGCGGCCAGGACTTTTGAGAAGATGATCAACACAGATGGTACGTGCTAGAATTTAGGGGCCCAGCAACAGAGAGGCAAAAAAAATGTTGTTGTTTGAAATTGAAGCCCTAATTCCCTTATTTGGGAGTGGTAGGTAGCAAGAAGTAAGGGGCTTAGGGTAGAGGGTCTGCCGCACATCAAACCTCTTTGAGGAGCTTGCAGGCAGCAGCATCAATCCAAACCCTAATCCAAACCCTCACAGTCAGCAGCACTATGCGCCTCAACCCTAAGCTCACACATTACCCCAACCCCCCCCCCTGCCCCCCGCCCCTGCAGGCAGCGACATCAAGCATCTCTTGGAGGGCCTGGGTCACAAGAATGGTATGGCGCGCCTGTTTGAGGAGCTGGCGCATGTCAAACAAAACCCTAACTCAAACCCTCACAGGCAGCAGTGATCCCTGCGCTCCTCAACCCTACCCTTCGCTTAAACGTGTCCTAAATCACACATTGATCCAAGCCATCCTCCCCTGCAGGCAGCGACATCAAGCACCTGCTGGAGGGCCTGGGCCACAAGAGTGGCATGGCGCGCCTGTTTGAGGAGCTGGCGCACATCAACCTGCTGCTGGCGGTGGCGTCGCTGGCGCAGGCGCTGCTGCCCCTGGTGTGGGGGCTGGGGGTGGCGGCCAAGATGCTGCACTTCCCCGTAAGCATCAAGGGATGCTGGTGGCTGGTGGCGGGTGCTGCCGCGGGCAACATCATGGGCTTCTATGCCTTCACGTGAGGATTTGAGTTAGGGCTCGGGTTGGGTTCCACGCCTTTGTGTGAGGGAGGAGCGCGGGGAACATCATGGGCTTCTAAGCCTTCACGTGAGGGTTTAGGGTTTTACGCCTTGACGTGTGGGTTTGGGGTTTCACTCCTTGACGCGAGGGAGTTCATCATGGGCTTCTATGCCTTCACGTGAGGGGTTTGAGGGTGGTAGGATTTTATGCGTTGATGTGGGCGGGAAGGGTGGGCGGGTGCATAGCGCTGGCGTTGCTTTGCGAGTCAGGGGTGTGGGGATTGGGGAGGGGGTGCATATGAGCAAGGAAGGGAGTGGAGGGGGGGCTGCGAGGAGCGTGGTGGTAATGGTGGTGAGATTCAGGGTGGAACCCCTAGCATTGGAGATTGAAATCCTAGCTTTGAAGTGGGCATTGCAAGGCGTGATGGGGCGGGAGGGGGGTGGGTGTAGGTGGGTTGAGAGGTGAGGGCAGTGGATGGGGCCTGCCATTGGAAGGGTATCCATTAGCAATGTTGGGTAGGGTGGGGTGTTATGGTAGGCAATGCAATGCAATGCACGTTTCAGATGACGCATAGGTATGTCGTTTCATTTTTTTGGTGGTTACTGGTATAGGTGGTCATATGGATCTTCATCAATGACGCAATCCAATGTTCTTGTTCCAGTAGCTTTGGACGGTCATGCATGATCTGGGGCGGTGATCGGCGCAACAGCGCCATGCAAAGGTGTGCATTGTGCTGCCCTGTGGGATTGTGCCAGCAACATGTGAAGTAGAGTGATGAAAGCAATCGTCTGATGGTTAATTAATACTCTTGATTGTTTTTGCCGTCCACTGGTGCCACACGTCGTAGAGTAGAACCTTACTGTCTGTGGACTTTTACAACGGTGATTCAGCACTAGGTTCAACCAGTTTCAATTAGGTAAAGGTTAGTGCAACCAGCCTTCGGCTGTAGGACCACCTTAGCTTTTCATTTCTTGCAGTTGCAGCACCCTTACCACTGTGGGTGATCAGAAAGCTTGCGCTCATAAGATGCTGCGCATGGAGGAGGGGTATTATGGGTGATGATGGGGTCATTAAAGACAAGGCATTGTCCTGTTCCAGTATTGTTGTGTCGTGCCTACATTCACTTCGTCTGTAACGTGAATGGTTAAGATATTATGTGCATTTACCTTCTGTAATTTGTTTTGGGAGACCCCTTTCCTTCTTTCTTGCTTTCACCCTACAGCTCTGAAACCATGTATATATGCATGCATGCATTATTGGTTTGCACTTTCTACCTTTTATCGAGAACCTAGCCATCCCACTGAGCTACAGTTTGCCAAAGCTTAATAGGATCTTCACATGTGGTCTTGCCAGATAGTTGGGGTCAGTGACCAACGGCGCTTTGCTCCTAAAACGCACAGTCTCGTCGCAAAGCTGGCTCGTTTAGGTTTACTGTATTCGTGCTGCAGTGGAGGGTGCTGCTTCTGGGTCACTGAGATTGGTCAGCAAGTACGATCAAGACCTGAAATTCTCGGACATCACCCTTCAGTGCAGCGACGGAGTGCGAGTGCTGGCCCACAAGAGTGACCTGTGCAGGCAGCCACGGGGCTCCCAGTTCTTCAGAGAACTGCTGACCAGCACGTCACTGCCTGAGGACGGGGTTCTCCGCTTGCCAGAAACCTCTGGTGACATCATAGTCCTGCTGGACTTCATCTACCTGGGCCAAGTTGGTGTGCTGGATGTGGACCAGTGCTTGGCTGCCTTGAACCTGGGTGATAAATACCAGGTCGGTGGGCTTGTGGAGGCGGCAACAGACCAGTTCTTCGTGTATGGCTTTGTGGAAAAGCTGAGAGGAACCAGGCAAGAAGCAGCTGAGGAGCTCATTGCCTTGGCTGACAGGCTGGGAGTATTTGCACACGACCCAGCAAAACAACTGGTGGGCACCTACTTGGCGGGGGCTCTTGACACAGTGAAGCAAGAGGTCCTGGAAGAGCTGTCAGCAGACCTGGTGCAATACATCGTGGCAAGCATCTCTGACAGCGTCCTCCTGGGGGAGTACAATATCACGTGGGAAAGCCATGGGGCGCGGGCACAGCGAACGTGCACTTTGGCTGGCAGGAGACTTCTTGAGACTCCAGCAGCATTGAGGATGTTCTTGGCGGGCCACCTGGGAAGAATCGACCCTGGGTTTGTGGATGCGTTGTTTCCGGAGGCAGTGAGGGCTATCAGGAGCCATGTGACTGCTTTGGACCTGAGGTGGCTGCCTACAGAGCGTGTGGACATGGTGTCATCGTGGGCTGACAGTTGTGGTGCTTTCGCGTCAGGCGACGAGGTGCTTGTTGCATACACAGAGGGGCGCCTGGATCGCATAGCTGAGGAAACGCTGCTTTCTTTGTCTCCAGCATCGACCCAGGCAGTCCTGCTCAGGGCTCGTGAGTTCAGGTCTGAACGGGACAAGCTGTGGGACAAGCTGTGGGACAAGCTGTGGGACAAGCTCCCAACTTCCAGCACTCGACCCTGTCAAGCGGCAAAGGCAAGCGGATTAAGCGTTGGCTTGGCGAGTTCCTGTTTTTCAAGTCCTCAAACCTTATAACTGTGCCTGACTATGTGCACTCGGCGCTGTGCTTGTTGTTGCTGTTGAAACACTGTACAATAGAATATTTGAGGGGCGTGGGGAATAGTTGGTTTTACATGGCAAGTTCCCCCGTCCCTTGCAGCCCCCAGACTCACTACTTGTGCATAACTTATGACCTTAGTGGCGAGTGGTCCTAGAGGTCTACTTGAGAGCCGTATGGAGCAATTTGAAAGCGCTTTGAAAGCGCTTACCATATTAATAGTTCATATACAGCCCACGTGCGTTGCCCATTTCCCGTTTATTTGGGGGTTAAATTAAAGGTTTAATTTTGTACACATGGGTGGTACCACCAACTTGGCGAATGCAGCACTACAGTACTGCACATTCCATCAACTGTAATGCAACCGAGAGAGCTTGCACAGTACACAGCTCCCAAAATGCGCACTTACATATCAAAACGTGCGCTGCCCAGCTGCATGTCCAATGCTGGCAAGCTAGGCAATGGCAATGTCAAACTCGCTCCTTTCAGCATTGGCGCACACACACATACCATAACCTGTAATGCAACCAAGACCTCAACGACGCCATGGTTGAGCATTGAGCATTCCGCTGTGTGTGATGTCCGAGCTGCTTGCCCACACAGCAGCGCCATATTGACCTGAAGTGGGCAGCTTCACCCTGGGCCAGGACAACCATGTTAAATAATACTGGTGGTTACATGGCATGCGTTTAGTCCTACCGCATGCCACCTCTGTATATGTATGCACAAATGTCCTTGCACACCAGCGTTAATGGGCAAATGGGCGCTGTACTTAATGCTAGCTAGATTTAAGAAACCTGCCAGAGCTACTCAACAGTGTAGTAGTGCAGGGTGGCTGCTGCCGTTTCAAAACAGTAGGCAACTGTTTTTTCCTTGAATAGCTCTGAAACCAAAACCTCATGTTATGCATGCATGCATGTGGGTATCTAGGGTTTCGAACCGTGGAGCTTAGAAACGTGCATGTGTTAAGCTTACTGCCTTGCCAGGTTAATAAACCTGAACACCCACTAGGGGACACGCTGATATTAACATTGGTGTCTTGTTGTCTTGCTCAATGATGCCATCGACAGTATCGATAACAATTGTTCTTCTTGAGGTGTGATCCACGACTTCCGCACGGCAGTGGTTCGCTAAACTTTTGCCCTTTAAGAAGGCTTGCTTGGCCAGCATAAGCTTCCCCCGTGATCGGCGGTGCCAACCCTAAAAGCTGAACCCAGCAGCGTTATTTGAAGTGAGAAAGCCTTGCTGGAGTTCATGCAGCTGGTGCTTGCCCAACAAGGACAGCATAGAGGGCTGTTACAGGGTTTATTGTAAACCCACGTACGTGATCAGAACCCGAGGTGGGCAACTGCTTTTTTGCATGCATGCTACTTGCAAACCAGGGGCTGTCTGTACATGGGATTTGCTGCAAGTTGGGAGGAACCTTTTGGTGCCCACCTTTGGATAGGTCCGTCGCCTTCCTGGTGTCCTCAGTGTATCTGCAAGACCCATACGAATGGACCACGATGACGCTTTGAACCTCAAACTCGTTGTCCTGTTGCACAGGGCTGTAGCCTGCACTGGGCTCTTCCTGCGATGGAAGCTTCATGCGCTAGCTCGCCAGATTTAACCACCAAGTACGACCAAGGCCTCGGCTTCTCAGACATCACCCTTCAGTGCAGTGACGGAGTGAAAGTGAAAGCACACAGAATAGACCTCTGCAGAAACCCGCGTGGCTCCCAGTTCTTCAGAGAACTGCTGACCAGCACACCACTGCCTAAGCACAACACCCTCCGTGTGACAGACACCTCTGGCGACATCCAAGTGCTTTTGGACTTCATCTACCTGGGCCATGTTGACGCAGGGGAGGTGGACCAGTGCTTGGCTGCCCTGAAGATGGGTGACAAGTACCAGGTGGGTGCGCTTGTGGAGGCAGCAAGAGAGCAGTTTTTTGTGCATGGCGCAAGGGAAGGGTTATATGTACCTGGCTTTGTTACAAAGCTGAGAGGAGCCAGTGAGGGTGCAGCTGAGGGGCTCATTGTCTTGGCTGACCGGCTGGGAGTGTTTGCACATGAACCCGCGGCAGGCAAGATAGTGAGCACCTACTTGGCGGGGGTCCTTAAAACAGTGCAGCAAGAGACCCTTGACGCGCTGTCACGGGACCTGGTGACATCCATCCTGGCAAGCGTCTCTGGCATGTACCCAGAAGGCTACAAGTACAGAGGAATCTTTTGGGAAATACACGGCGCGCGAGTACAGAGGGCGTGCACTCTTGCTGACAGAAGAGTCGTCAATATTCCAGCAAATTTGGGCAAGGTCGTTGCAGGTCATTTGTCAAAGCTTGACCCTGAATTTGTGGTTACGTTGTCCCCGGAGTCAGGGAGAGCCATCCTGAGCTATGTGTCTGCTGCGCAACTGAGAGAGCTGCCTAAGGAGCGGGCAGAGTTGGTGCTTTTGTGGGCAGACAGATGTGGTGCATTCACGTCAGGCAACGAGATGTTTGTGGACTACACCGAGGGGCGCCTGGAAAGCATCTCGGAGGAAACAATCCTGGCTTTGTCCCCAGCTATGATGCAGGCAGTCCTTCTCAGAGCTCGCAAGTGCAGGACTGCACGGGACAGCTTGTGGAGCCATACAGTGCAGGAAATGTACGATGAAGGCACCCTCGTGACCAAAAGGGCAATGGTCGCGCTTGCAGACAAAATGATTGAGGAAAATTGTAGCATTCGTGGGGATGACCCATTCGGTACACTCACTGTTCCAATGCTGGACCGTGTCAAGCGACAAAGGCAATAGGAATAGATGTTGGGTTCACATTTTTTTCTTAACGCTTATACTGCTGCCTGATCCCATCTGACACTGGGCTTGATTTTGCTTGATAGTTAAACGCCGTTGTGTACACGTGCTCTTTCCTATTGGACAAGGTACAGAAATGTAATTTGGGAAATAGTAGAGTTGGAGTACATTACAAAGTTCTATTTCCTCTCTGTGGCCTTATTGTCTCATTCAAATTTATAGCAGGATTTTTAGCGGTGGCTCAGAACTTAGCGGATAGCAGTATGATGCAAAGTGTATCATGTTTCCCTTTTTCCCTTCCCACATCAGTTTCTGATGCTAACAGTTTATACTGATTGACGGTTAAATCTTGATAGTACAACTGGTACAGCATACATACAAAATCTGTAACACAACTGAGATTGATTGATGCGCATGTTCACAATATTTATATATGTAGGCTTGCGTAGGCCAAAGTGTCCGCCTCGTGTGTACACACACTTTGCTGCCAGCTGCTTGGCCAAACAAAGTGCCACACTGGTGCATGCCACATATTGCAGGAGGTGTGTATAGAGCTTTCGCCCCAACTACGCCGCCAATGAAAGAGTCCAGCCGGACCCGCCTGCTCTGAAGACCCTAGTGTAGGGTAACCCTGTGAGCACTACATCCATTGCATTAATTGCCACAAGCGGGCGCAGGTGCGGCTTATACAGAACGGAGGGTTGGTGCCCAGAGTGTGAGCGGATGGGGGCTGCTTGGGTTGACTGCCTGTTGGCTGAAGTCAATCCACTCCACTGGCAGGGTGTCATTCAGTCCCCGCACCAGTAACAGTGCTATACACACCACCCAAATTGAACCTCCGACGCTCGTGGCAACAGGTGCAAGCGACTATGACGGACGCCAAATTACTCGAGGCGTGCTGCAGTGCAATCTGTAACAGCTCACCTCTGGTACCGCGCGTGCTCCTGCCCTGCACCCCCTGCAGCTTCTTTTTCCGGTGTAGGCACCACCAGCACCACCAACACCACCGCCATGCAGTCCACCCGCCCCCTCTCCGCCTCCACCTCCGCTTTCGCGGGCATCGGCAGCCGCGTTCTTGCCCCCCCTCCTGCCGCAGCCAGGCGCCATCAGCAGCGGCAGGGGCTGCGGTGCAAGGCCGAGGCCCAGGGCGGTGGCAGCATCACCGAAAACTTGATCAACGCAATCACAGTTGCAGTCAACAACTCGCCACTAGCCCAAGGTATGTGTTGCTAAGTCGAATGTGGTGGACGACTACAACAAAGAGTGGTGGTGAGTGCTGCAATGGTGGGAAGCAGGGTCAGATTAACGATTGGCATGCATACATGTGCGCATGCAAACTGGGCGCGATTTAATATTGCATGCAGTATTAAATACGTGTTTGTGGGCAGTCGTGATTTTCCAGTGGCAATATTTTGTTCAGAACCTGGTTGACTTTGCTCGTATTGCAATGTTACTGGACAGCTTCTACCACTGGCGCACACAAGTCCACTTCGGTATGCGCCCACACGAGGTGCATCACTGGCAGTACTCACACTTGTATATGCCGTTCATCTCTCTTGCATGGTCTGAGGTAACCTCAAGTTAATTCAGCCCTTGTGTCAGTAGGGTTGCTGTTCCCCTTGCGCTTACCATTGTGGGGTGCATAACCCACTGCTGTAATATCCTTCCATCAATAGAGTCAAGTGCGGCACAATTCCATTCAACCGGTTCCATGAGTCACCCAACCCCCAGGGTCCATCCCCCTCGTCCCTTGCTGCACACATCCCCACCTGGCACCGCATCCACCATCTCCCACCCACCACCCCGCCCCCCACACCGCATCACCTCATACTGCACCCCACCCACCAGGCAAGAAGATGCTGGCCAAGGCACAGGCGGGCCAGTACGATGAGACGGCGGTGCGCGGCGCCATTGACTCGTACATCAAGGACAACGAGGTGAGGAATAGGCGCAAGCGTTGCAACCCTGTAAAAACCCTAAACCCTAAACCCTAAACAGCTTCCGCTTCCTAAGTGGTTGTGTTCAGCTAAATTCGCTGCCCTCCGTGTGAAGACCAAGGCGCTGCTCACAGGATTAAACCCTAAACCCTAAAGCACTGCTGGACCCTCTGCACCAATCCCAACCCCCAATCCTCAATTTCCATCAACAAATGCTGGCGTTCTGCTGCCCTATTCCAAATCCAAGTCCCAACCCTAATCCAATCCCATATCTCAAAACCAGCCCCTAGCCTCAATCCCCATCCCCAGGTGCTGGTGTTCAGCTGGACTCGCTGCCCCTTCTGTGTGAAGGCCAAGGCGCTGCTGACCGAGCTTGGGGTGAAGTACACCGCGGTTGAGCTGGATACCATGGATGATGGGAACGCATACAGGGCGGAGCTGGCACAGGTGGGAGGGGGGATACCCTAGGTTAGGCCTAAGGGACTGCACTGGGGCTATAGATTTTATGGATACAAGGCGTGTCGGGTTTTCTTTACACATTTCCTAAAAAGGTTGGGGTGAAGCACACCGCTGTGGAGCATAAAGATTATGCATACAACGCTATGCCTAGTCTTCATGTCGGGCTATTTAAGGCATGTCCCAAAGGAGATGGTGTAAAGCACTTCGCTGTGGAGCTTGACAGTATGGATGATGGGAATGCATACAGGGCGGAGCTGGCACAGGTGGGTGGGGGGATATCCTATGTCTGAGCAATCGCTTAATAGGTTATTGAGTACCCTACGCCAGGAAAGCCGGAAGCGCCGGGTTTTGTGGTGGGATTTGGCGCATACAGGGTAGGGTTGGCACAGGGTGGTGCGGCGGTCTCAAGGCTGATGGGAATGAGCACGTTGCTTCAGGGATTACAGAGCTGGTGCTGCTAGGGATTTGCAGGGTGTGGGTCTGGCTTAGGGTTTAGGGTTTAGGGTGACCAGCCCTCGCCCTGGCCCTAGCATAGCCATATGCAGGGGGGGGGCATGAAAGGACACGCTTGTTCCACACCTCACACCCTACGCCCCCCCAAATACCTCCAACTGTCTTTCAAAGCTCAACAATCTTCCCCCTCCCCACCCTTTGCAGATGACCGGGCGCACCTCCATGCCCAACATCTTCATTGCCGGCCAGGGTGTTGGTGGGTGCAACGACGGTCCTGGGGTGATGACCCTGCACAAGAAGGGGGAGCTGGTGCCCATGCTCCAGGCAGCCGGGGCCCTGTAATTGTGCCCTCCCAAGAAGATTGCGAGGGGGGTTATGGAGTGATGATGCGGTAACAGGGGCTGAGCAAGCCCGGGGCGTGATTTTGCCCATATACAATGGATTCTGGTTGTGAAGCGTGGGGGGTATCACCTGATGGCTCTGCACAACGGGAGCTGGTGCCCATGCTCCAGGCAGCCGGGGCCCTGTAATTGTGCCCTTGCACGAGCTTTTGGGGCGTGGGTTTGATGTCGTGGTGACGACGTTTGTGGTCACACGTGTCTGCAAAAGGAGTACTGCAATAGGAGCTGGCGCAGCATGTGCTCACGGCAGCAAGGGCGCTGAAATTGTGCCCTCACAAAATATTTGCTGGTTTGGGGTTTTTTGGTGACGCTGCAATAGGAGCTGGTGCAGGTCTCAAGGCAGCAGGGGCCTGTAAATTTCACTGATGATAAGTAGTACTGGTAGATGTGAGCGCTGGGCCATCTGAAGCCATTAAAATGAAAGACAGGAAGGGACGCACGGAGGCGTAGTTAGGCGGCCACTGGCTCGCACCAGGGCACCACACCAGCAGAACGGCTGGTCATTGACAAGCACGTGCAGGCATTTAACTTGGCCAAATTGGCAATGATAGCCAGCATGCAGGGCATTATGATAGTTGGCTATCACAATGGCGTCAAAGCCCACGAATGTTGGACCTGTGCTTTTAAGTTAATGTTGGAATGCGCCTTGAATTTGATCTGGTAAATCGTAATTGTTGGTAAGTTATGCAAAATCATTTGGTCCGCTGATGCCCGCCGGGCACAAGCAGCCACTGTGGCAGCCGCCTTCAAGTTGACGATGACATTTTTTTAACCATTGTCCATAACAATTATTACAGTAATTGTTACAGTGACAGCATTTAAAATTAAAAGTCGCAGCGCAATTGCAACAACTTGCAACATCCCCCTTGCATTTTTCGTACTGTACATGTACACGCTATAACTTGTCACATCATTGATGTAACAATTAATTAGACCAACTGGCAATCGTCTTGGAGGCCCACACCGGTGCCAGTACCTTGATCTAAATTTTTAAAGTTCTGAGTAGTTTCTCTTGCCCAGGTACCGTGCGGCCCCCAGGCTTGGAACCCCACCCAGGCTGGCAAAACTTTAAATCTCCTGTCAACTACATTCATAAATTCTGAAACAAATTGTGAGCAAAAAACTTGGTGGATACGCAATGCACTTTTCTCTGAAAGCCCCCGCTAGCTGAGCTATTGCCAGGTCACTTGCATGCACTCGGTGAGCCCACAAGCAGCTGCCAGTGTCACTGACAGCGCAAGCAAACGGGGGCAAAAATAGGAGAGACTTTTAAGCGAAGGGAAAAAAGGTGACTTGCAACGTGGAGGGGGGCATAAGTGCAAGCAAAGAGGCGAAACTCAGACTGCTGGTAAATCTTGACAACATGACGAGTCGCATGCGGACCCAACTTGATAACCCATGGGGTTACAAAAAGCCTGTGCATCCTGCTGTTGATTCACAGCGACACCTGATCACGATGAACAGGGAACTCAGTGTAACATTGTCTACACCCAACTTGCAGTTAACTGCCCAATCCCTGATGGTGAAGGCACGGAGAGCCTCTTGAACCCCATACAGTCGCGCGCCACCTAGTCCTCAGGATAAAGGCCCGGCAAGCCTTCTCACAACAAAACCCTTCAGCTGCTCTTCTTGCGCGACTGGGTGGTGATCTCCTGAAACCTGAGCGCTCTGAGCCTCCACCCAGTGAGCCAGACTTGAAAGCCATGGAGTCACACGAACTCAGCAGCCTGCTGCCTGCCCGCATCTGTCTGCGGCAGATCATGATGCTGAGAATGTTCACCCAATCTGCCCACTACTCCCCCCAATTCCAAAACACCGAGTTTGCTCAGCTGCTCTTCTTGCGCGACTGGGTGTTTATCTCCTGGAACCGGGGCGCCTTGAGCCTCAGCACTGTGTAGCCACACAGGTTGAAGCCCACAATGAGGGCAGCCAGGCCCACGAAACCCTCCCACACGTGCTTGTTGCCAAAGGACAGCTTGGTCAGGATCTGGTCGCCTGTGGAGATGCAATCTGCTGCGTACTCTGTGCAGGTACCTGGGAAAATAAAGTAAGTATTTGCTTTCCAGCTTTGAAGCCAGGTTAGCATGTCTGGGTATGCCTCACCCCAGTCCTAGAGCCAAGGCTTAACTGACACTGTTTCCAGTGTGGCAGATGGTGGCCAACCAGTCGTGCCGCTTACCGCACTTTCGTGCTGGGAAAATAAGGGGATGTTTTTATTAATAAAGATCCAAAAATTGGATTTAAATGCGCTCCCTAGGCCAAAATAAGGGCTGAATCAGCCATGCAGGGATTGTTGGGTAAACCTGCGCACCCATGGCAGGACGACTAGTATACCACTTCATCCTGAGCCCATGAATGGATTTGCATGATGAATGCACATGGAAGGTGAGCGCAGCTGCACAGGACCACTTCATGACCAGACAAGCAAACATGCCCGAAGGTGTCCAGGTGCAGCACCCATGAAGGTGCAGCAATATTGCAGCAATGCCTTTAAACTCACTAAGGTAGCTCTGGTGGTGATGCATGGGCAGGTTCAGCAGCACTCCCCATCAAACTTGCATGAATTATGCACATGAACCCTTCTATTCTGGACTACAACGTTGCACACACAACTGCACAAGGCTGACCAGGTGCAACACCAATGCGGCAGAATACCCTATCAGGTGCATATAAACTCACCGTTGGCCCCTATTGTGACACACGGGCATGTCCAGCAGCATTCCCCCTCAAACTCATTCACCGCCAGGCCGATGAATCCCCAGTACAGGTAGCTCAGGTTCTGGATCCAGCGCAGCCAGTCGGGGATGGTGTCGGTGTTGACGTAGAAACCACCTGGCATCGCACAGATTCGTGTACATGTGAGTGAGCGGCTTAACATGACCACCAGACACTGCCTGACAGAGTGCAAAACCAAGCATCGCGGTGGCTTCTATACAGCTGTGTGAGACATTGGTGTGGAAGGTGAGCTTGCCATTGGAGGTTGCTAGGCACATCAGAATCTTGTTGACGTACAGTACTCCATTTTCATTTACTACTGTACTACTGTATGAAATCAGACATGTATTATTGGCACTTGCACTGCAAGAATTGAATTGTGATGTGACAGCACACACAAACAAGATGATCCGCCTGTAATAATATGCATTCTGCAATGGCATAAATCTGCTTGTCAAATGCCTGGCAAGAAGTGATTTTGTTTCGGGCAATATCATAGCCCCCCACGCACCAAACAGGATGAGGATGATCGTCACTCCAGGCGCCACAGCAAAGGCCACCTTTTCATTTGCCACGCTGGCTGAGATGAAGATCCCCAGCCCCTGTGCAGCCAAGCTCGCCATGGCGATGAGGCAGACGAAAATAAAGAACTTGGAGGCCTGGGGGTTGAGGCCCACCTGTGCAAGAATGATTACCAATGGTGATAAAAAAACAAATGGTGAAAAAGAATGAAAACAAGAAGAAATGGAAGATCGCACAACAGCAGACGAGGAGGAAAGCACAAGGGCACGAGAGCAGAGCATTGAGAAAGACACTACTGGTCAGTGAAGTGCACGCTCAAATGTGTGTGGAAGGTTTTGTAGAAACCAAACAGCTCAATATCCCAACAATCGAGCAGCTCTTTCAACAGCTTGCTAATTGCAGGTCACATTCCACAAGTGAGGCTTGTCCTACTCACCATCCAGTAGACAATGGAGGCAAATATGAGGCTGACAAACACCCGCATGGGTGCCTCGGCAATCCACTTTGAGAGGTAGTAAGGCGACACTCGGTAGGCTTTGGATGCCCTCTCCCGGTTCACGATCCCCTTCTCCACTGGGAAGGTGTTGAGCACTGAGAACAGGCCTCCAAAGCCTACAAAGATGCAGATGAAGAAAAGGATGCCGATCCTGTCTTGGATGCCCTGCATTGCACAAAAAGGACGTGATTACTATCTGGTGTTGATATAAGAAAAAAGGCTTCCAAGTCAAAATATTGCTAAGTAACTGTCACTTAGATGATGATTATTATACAGCAGTGCATAACAAAAACACATCAGCACCAACTTGGCTTTTGTGCACAACTCCAAATGCATGCTGTTCCACACATTGGCTCCACCAGAAACTAAGTGGAACCTTGCACTGTTCAACCTGATTCAACCTGGCTCCCACCTTCTGATTGTAGGTCATGGAGCTGTAGAGTGCCCCCAGGATGAGCCCAATGATGATTGGCTGCACGATGGAGAAAATCATGGTGCCCTTGTCACGGTAGGCCTGCTTGGAGGCCCGCTTGAACAGGATGCCAAACTGCTCAAACCAGTTGGTCTGGAAGTTGAACTTGTCCACCAGGCCTGTCAGGTGCCTCTCAGACACCTTGGTGTCGATAAACTCCTGTGCATACAGAAGGAATATATTTATATCAATGATGTGCATAACAGTCATGTACAGAGCACATGGCACACCAGTCGGCAGTGCAACCCCTGGGGCTTCAATTGCACTGATTATGTGACTATCTGATTCCGCGAGAAAAAAACTCAGCAATCTTTTTCATATCCAGATGCCTGGCGCCGCATGTGCAAGACTGACTGCTAATCTGGCTGTACGACTGGAATGCAGGTAATTAATTTCCTACATGATATCTACACAGCACATAAACTTCTTGTACTAAAAATGGGCGCCGTATGTGCAAGACTGACTCCTGATCTGGATGTATTGCAGGCATGCAACTAACTAATTGACTAACTTATACCCAGCTACAGCACATCATTCCCTTGTAACCACCTGGAAATCTGGTTCGTTCTCCCGGTAGTGCTTTGACAGCAGCCCAATGCGCTCCCTGGAGGATGCCTCCACGTCAGGCGCCCTGTAGTCCATGGACACCACATCCAGGAAGAAATCGGCGGGGTTGAACTGATCGGGGCAGTGGAAGCCCACATTGTCAAAGTAGTCCACCTGCAGGTGTGGCAGGATTGATTAAGGTCAGAGCGGAGTTCAGTTGAGCAAGTATTGACCCCAGGCCTTATCTTACAATCTGACACATACCCCCCCACACAAACCCACCCACCTACCAACCCACCACATAAGCCCTCACCCACTCGAATCCCGCCACACGCTACCAGAGCCCCATCAACACAGCCACCTCCCCACCCACAGCATGCGCCGCCTTGCCAAAGTATATCACGCTCACCTCAGTGAGCAGCCACAGCAAGTCCCAAGTATAGCATCTACACTGATCACATAATATAAGATGAAGCTTCACATAATATTTCCAAAAACAAAGTTAAATCTGACACAAATTCCACACACTCCTCCCAATTGTCAAAACCCACCAACACACAAACCACCACCCACCACCCACCGCATGCGCCGCCTTGCCAAAGTACACCACGTTCCCCTCTGACAGCAGCAGTAACGAGGTCTTTCATGAAGCAGATGGAACTTCAAAGACCCTTTTCAGCTACAGAATTAAACTGACACGAATTCCACACTCTCCTCCCAACCCACCAACACACAAATTCCCACCCACCGCATGCGCCGCCTTGCCAAAGTACACCACGTTCCCCTCTGACAGCAGCAGCAGCAGGTCAAACATGGAATATATGGAGGACCGGGGCTGGTGGATGGTGGTCACTACGGTGCGCCCCTTGTGCGCAAGGTCCCACAGGGCCTGCATCGCGGAGTAATAATTAGCCCCCAATGTCACTGACATATGTAGTGTGGAGGAAAATTGACATTGGATAGTGTCGATTTACTATGGGATGATGGTCCGTCCCTTGTGCGCAAGGTCCCACAGAGCATGCATCATGTGAATATAATTATCAATATAAAATTCGGTTTTTATATCATCCCAGATTTTGACTAAAATGGCATTGTTCCTGACATAAATAGTGTCAAGACATGATAATATTGGATACTTTCAGATAGCAATCATGTGCACCCGCAGCAGCTTTACAAACACGCTGGGGCATCCTCGCAGCAGAATTGTGCAGTGCTCATATGAATTGAAAAACAGGTCCACAAAATGACACATGGGACAACACCTGCCACACACCTGCATCACGTTCTGTGCCTGGAAAGAGTCCAGCCCCGAGGTGGGCTCATCCAGGAAGATGAGTGAAGGGTTGGACAGCAGCTCGATGCCTGCAGGGGAGGAAATTGGGGTTGGAATTGCATGCAAGCTGTGCAAGGATGGCTAGTTATTTGGCTGAACTCCTGGAACACATGTGACTGTCCCCAGTAGGGTTGGGTGGTGGTGATCGGGTCATGCCGCTGCTTGAAGGGCCAGAGATGCTCAGTGGCGAAACCCTGAGGGCATCCAGGGCAGGGGTTGATACTACATTTACATGCTAGGGGGAGAGTCACACAGGACCTGGATAGTTGCACACTGCACAGCATGTTGCACTCTGATCTGTGTGGCTCTCCCTACCTATGTTCACCCGCTTGCGCTCCCCCCCGCTCACGCCCCGCACCAAGGCATTGCCTGCATAGGGACACACACACACCGTCAGCACAGCCATCCACATCCCTTAGGCCCAGAAGAATACCACAGGGATCTTTGGCAGGGTCCTTGTACAGTAAGACACACACTGCCGCCGTCAGCACAGCCAGCCACATCCTTAGGCCCGAAGAACACGTCAGTTACAAAGTGACAGCAAAGGGAAGAAGAGCCGATTCAAACTTCGAAGGGGCCGGGCGTGTAGGGCAAACCCCATCAGAAACTCGAATAATGTCACAAATTCCCCAAAAAAAAGCTGTACCAATCCCCTGCCATTGCTCAACCTGGAAAACCACACACCACAACTCACCCACGTATGTGTCCGCAGCCTTTGCCAGCCCCAGCTCCAGAATGACATCCTCCACCACCTGGCGCTTGGTTGCTGCGGGCACCGATGATGGCAGGCGCAGGTTGGCGGCCACGGTGAAGGTCTCGCGCACTGTCAGGTTGTGGAACAGCACGTCGTTCTGTGGGGAGGAACAACGTTTACATAAAAGTCAAAAATAGAAAGATTGCGAACTTGATAATATTATCAATTACAATGACACAACATTCAAAAATGACATTCATTTGCCTGCAGTGCACAGGTATGCAGGTGATGATGTGCAGCAAGTTCCTCATCAGAGGTATGCAAATGCATGCGAGTGAAGAAGCATGCAGTCCCTAGGGCCCCCACGAAGCAGGGTACTGCTCTCCCCACCTGCAGCACGTAGGCCGATATGTTCCTGAAGCTCTTGCTCCTGGCCTGGCCATTCACAGTGATCTCACCGGTAAAGGTGCCGCCGATGGGCAGCCGACCCGCAAGCGCGTTGACCAGGGAGGTCTTGCCGCAACCTGGCGCAGCACACCACACCCTGGTTAGGGGTACAAGCCGGCGAATGGCTAGTGTCACGGGGCGCAGACCTGCCAGGGTGTCTTTGCGATTCAATAGGATGATTGACGCCACCCTATTATGGTTTCCATGCACTATAAAAATGGAAACAAAATAATTCGGTTAAAAACGCACATATTTGGAACAAACACAATAATGTGTACACACAAAAAACACCCTGGCAGGTCTTTCGCCGCCAAGCTAAATATGAATGTGCTGAAATCCTCGTCAGATTGCTACTCTGGCTGTGCTGCCGAATCCCGTGTTCGTCAGTACCCCCATCTCACCTGTTGGTCCCATGATCGCCAGCAGGTGCCCATGCGACACCGCCCCATCCACCCCATTGAGTATGAACTTGTCCACCTTCTTTTTCCCCTTGCCCAACTGGATGTTGTAGAACAGGTTGCTCCACACAAGGCTGACCTTGATGATCTGCACAGCAGTGAACAGAATTTGAGGAGAGAATGCCAAAGAATCATGTGTGGGGATGGATTGCTGATACCATGTCGCTCCATAAAAGCTGACCTGGATGATCTGCACATGAGTGAACATACTTTCAGGTGAACACGTGTAAACATGCGGAAATTCATGTGAAGGGGTGGGATGGGGGAATCCATGTCGCTCCACACATTGACTGACCTTGATGATCTACATGCAGGATAGTGGCATAAGTCCTTTCGCGCTGTGGTGATGGCATGGCTTAAAAAGATGTTATGCGCCTTACGTCCCCTTGTGGCCTGCAGCATTACGGCCACAGGCACCTGGCCGAACCCTAAATCTGACCTTTGCCAAACCCTACCAACCCCCGGCTACCACGGTGTGAGCAATTCTGTGCACCCAATGCTACTATTATAGCATCCGGCAAACGACCATTAACCCCCTTGGCTTGCAGCATTGAGCCAAAGGACACGGACAGCGAGTGCTGCCCCCCATTCGCATCCTGTCAGACCCTAACCAGCATTTTGCCAAACCCTAAACAGCACCTGGACCCGCAACCCCGCACAAGCGCCACTCCACCCACCCACCTTCTTGGCATGCAGCACCGAGCCAAAGGACATGGACAGCGGGTGCTCCTCCTCCTCTGCGTCCTCCTCAGCCACAGTGTGCTCCTGTCCCTGGGAGGCCTTGCGGCTGGCGGCCGACTTGAGGGACCTGCGTCGAAGATTTCAGTAGTGGGCATTTCAGTGGTGGAAACCCCGACTTACACCCACTACTCCGCTGGCATCATTGGTGAATGCTGTCATGAACAGGAGCGCTTTATTGCCGTTGCAATGTTCTGAGGTGGCTTTGGTTTCGACTACCGCAGGTCAGTGGTTTGCATGGGGCTGCAGCCACACGGCAGCCGGGGTTTTAGGGTTTAGGGTTTTCTGCAACAGTGAGCCAGTGGTCAGATGCTGGTGTCCTTAGAGGATGTAAGAGACCGTAGGGGAGGGAGGCTGAGTGCCAGCAGTGCAGTAGGGTATTGCGGGCAGGGTGTCACTTGGCAGCGTATGTGTGTGTGTGCCCGACCCTAGAGGGTGCATTTGCCGGGGAAATGGTAGGGTGTGGTGCAGCACAAGGGATTAAACAGTGCTGCAGAAACTGGCAGTGGCTTGAGAGGCCCAGTCTGCTTGTCACCACAATGGTGAAGCACTGCAGGAAGGTGGGCAGGTGGCCAAAATAATGTGCCACTTTTCACTGCAATTGTTTGGTGGTGCTGTATGGTGGTAAGCCGCGCCCAATGCACGGTCCAGTACTTTTACCAGGCCCTGCTGACTTGAGCTGCACTGGCTAGCCACTGTGTGGCTAAAAACCCACAAAAAACAGTGCATATTGCTGCCATTTGTGTGGCTCTGAACCCCATCTCTGCAGCGCACCTGGCAGTAGCCAAATACCGGCTGTGGTGGAAGGTCTTCATGAACTCGTCAGCCTTGGTATGCAGCTGCTCGCCGGCGCTGCTCGGTGGCTCGTCGGTGGCCACTGACGGCTCCACATCCCGTACTGTGATGATAGTGACAGGGTCCATGGGGACCACCGCCTCGGCATGGCCGTTTGCCTTGACCTCAGCCATGCTGGTGGCTTGCAGTGGAGGCAAGGTCACAGTTTTAGGGCTGCATTCCTTTAGGGGAAGTGGGATTTCGTTGTCTTGTGGGAAGAACGTGAAGGGTCGAGGAGGACACCCCAGTTGTGTGGTGAGGGATGCGGGCTTTGGCGGGTGGGTCCCAGGAGCAACAGAGAGGAAGAGCGTTGCGGCCGGAAGGTTGCAACTTGAGACCTCTTGCGTGATTGCCGGGTAGTATGAGGCGTGATGTAGAATATAAACTGCTGAGAACCTTGTGCATTGGGTCGCAAAGTGCACGGTCAAACAGTGCAGGCTAAATGACCCGTTAAATGACCCGTGTAATCACTCATAACCAATTTTGGATTGCCCCACAAGTACGTTACAAATAATCATAGGTGATCAAAATAGTACTGATGTACTTTGAATGCTATTCAAGCATGTGAGTGATCATCTTACCAACAATATTTGCTGCGGTCGCCTAAGCCCTTACATAACCAAGAAACCAGACAGGCTGGAAGAACTAGAGAACAACGGCACTCGAGGTGTTGCCTTGCCTACCTCAATACACCAATGGTCCAGTACTTCCGCGACTGGAGCTGACCTGGAAGCATTGCTGGTACCCTGCCCATGCCCTTCTTTGCATGCATGCATTCTCGCATACATATGTGTCCGCGACTTTCTTGGTATGGTGAGAGCCATAGCAACAGGCACATTGACCTCTGAACGCTCCCACCCATTTAGCAAATCTATCATATTGTGCCAGGTGGTGCCCTGTACCCTGTACCCTTGTCGTTGTGATTATTGAACATTCACATGTGCATGCATGCCGTTCCCGCCACCCCAGCCTAGAGAACTTACAGTACACGTATCCCGCGCAGCAGTTAAAGCTGGTTAGAAAATAGGCCACAATGTCAATTGCTGCTGTGTTGGAAGTGGGTGGCAAGGAGTTTTCGCTGCTGCTTGACATGCCCACCGGGGTACCTGAGGGCGAAGCACCTACCCTTGGTAAGCTGCTATCCCAGTTGCAACACCTGGTTCGCGCTACCCATATGGTTTCAAGCATATCAGCTGTAGTATCACACAGCAGCAGCTGATTCAAATATGCAAGTCGTAACGTATATGCATGCACTGCATTGGCATGTACAGGCAAAGCATTGCAATGTAATATCATGCAATGCCAGGGACGACAAAGTTTTATAGTGAGGCGCAGTGCAGTGCATTGTCATTGCAACGTAATATTGTCATGATATCTAATGTCATGCGAGGCCCCGGGCGACAAAACAACCCCCAGGAGTAGAATTTTGCGCTTGCGCAGGGGTAGTGCTGGGCCACGGTGCGTCAGGCGACGCTGCCGGTGGGAACCTGCCCGATTACGCGGCGGCATTTGCATCTGCGGGCGTCCCGTGCATGCGCTTCACCTGCAAGTCAACCAACCTGGTGCACAGGGTCAAAGTGTGCAAGGTACTGTTCAGGGTTTTGAGGTTCAGGGTGTGCCTGTGTGCCTTCCATGACACCGCGCAACCATTTGCAAGTCAGCCAATCTGGTGCATAGGGTCAAAGTGTGTAAGTTACCGTGCAACACTGGGGCTTCCATGAGACGATACAAGCATATGCATCGTGAATGCTCGGCAAGGCGCTGGCGCTAAGGCGCTGGCGCAAGGCGCTACCGGGGGTGGAATGCAGTTGTGGCATAAACAATCCCTGCAAGTGACCCTTGTTAACAGCAAATTGCAGCTGTGACATAGAGCAGCAGTTCCTCTTGGTCGAAGCATGATCAACAAGCTCACCAAGGTCAGCGATGGTTTAACCCACTTAATAATCTCGACCGGGTTCTAGAAACCAAATCCTCACAACCAAGTGCAGCATGTGTGACCATCGGCTGGTTGTGCAGGGTTTGATGGAGCAGGCGCATACCCTACAAGGGTTTGGGGCAGTGACCTGGTGGATCCTGGCGGGGCACTCCATGGTACGCGCATGTAGGGGGAACCTGTTTAGGGTTCAGGGTTTGGTCTGGGATGCAGAGCTGCGCCATTCCACTCTGTCTTGAACCAGCACTGCTTCCGAAACTCCTGGCAGTATGCATCAATAATTGGAAACGATTATGGTTTGACAGGCAGGCCTTGCATGTGCACACAAAACCACGAGGCCCACCCGTAAAATGTCAGGCATTTTCACGCAACATTTTGCTGTGCATGCAGGGTGCCCGGGTTGCCAGCACAGTGGCGCATGACGTCCCCAGCGATGCCAAGGGTTGCGTTTTCTTCTCATACCCACTGCACACGCCAGGCAAACAGGTGCGTGTGTGTGCCACAGTGCGTCTAACAGGGTACAGTAATCCAGAAATATATTTGAAAGCCGGCCTTGGTAGTGGTGGCCACTTGGATCATGCTCCCTGGCGGTACGCCATGGAAAGCGCTGAGCCCAAAATGACACGAGATGCATGCATGTATCCGTCCTCAGCAACCATAGCTCGGTTTGCTGGGGACACATATATGGTCTTGTATGGTGGGGGTACGGATGGACGCAAGGTGATGGGCAAATACGGCTGCGATGTAAAGACGTCAATTGTCTTGCTTATCACTGAGCATGTCATTCACCCCTCGCCTATAACATGTAACCTAATTAACTAATAACTGTTTACCCCCTCCCCCAGGACAAATTGCGCGACACCCCTTTGATAGATCTGGCGCTTCCCCTGCTCTTTGTGCGGGGCACCAAGGACACATTCAGTGCGCCTGAGGTGTGGGCGGCTGTCATGGGCCGCATGGCATCGCAGACTGTGGAGGTAGGTGGGTGGGTGTACAGGGGGCACATGCCATATCAATGAAAGAAGTTACTTTTTTTATATTAAGGTTTTAAATGGCACTTGCATAGGAAAGACAAATAGGCACATGTGGGCACATGCAGTGCATGCGGCATGTGCCGATGGCACGAAGGCCACCTCAGCTTGCCTGGTTTGTCGCCGGCAAACCCGCGAAATGAGCTTTCATCTATCCCCTCTGTGCCCCGAAGAAAAGTCAATAAATATTCAAAAGCACTTTTGACCCTGGCAGGTGCATGAGGTGGTTGGGGGGGACCACGGCCTGCGGATCAATGGCAAGGGAGGCGCCGATGCAACCAGGCTGGCATTGGAGGGGGTGCAGGAGGCAGTGGTTGGCTTTGTGAAGCAGGTGTTGGCTGGGGGTGGGCAGGGGAGTCCGGCGCCTCCCGCTGGGCGGCAAGGGGGTGATCGTGCAGCAACGGATGGCCCTGGCGTGAGGAAGAGGAAGGCAGGTGCCGGGAAAGCAGATGCAGGAGCCAGCGGTTCACAGGCAGGGGCGGTGCCAGGTGGGAGTGGTGCAGAGGCAGGGGCGGTGCCAGGCAAGAAAGGCAAGAAGCGTGGGGCTGCACGTGGCAAGCGGCAAGGGCATGATGCTGATGTGGCGGATGCTCCCAAAGCTGCTGGGCGAGTAGTGAGAGGAAGTAAAAAGAGGAAGTGATGCTATATATAAGTTATAACATAAATGTCAGCACGGTGACTACTGGCTAGGGTGCAAAGGTAGATATAGTGCCAGCTGGTGCCAGGAATGATTTGTCCCAAGTCGTGCTGCTGTCAATGTTGCATGTACATTATGCATATGATAAACATACATGTGCATCCGTCTGTGACGATAGGCTTTTTTCTCTGTATACACCCCACTTCAACCTAAGTTACTTCATCCCAAATTAATTACGTAGATATGGACACTACTGGCGCAAGTTTTTGCTGCAGCATGTTACAATGTTGGATGTCCATCATGCGCTATAGCTAGCTACTAGTAGACAGTCAAAGTTTCTGAAACAGAGATGCCAATAGTGTACATGTTTTACGAGCGGACGCGCAAACAGTTCTGTACTGTACACATCTTACGAGACGACACGCAAACTTGTACAGTATTTGCTAGGAAGTGATGTACTAAGCAGCAATGCAAGTTGCCAAGCCCATGCCCAGCCCAACTTCAGCATGCTGCGGCTGGCGAGCCTGCATGCAGCTGACTAGCCCACTGGGGCTACTAGGTAAACAGGCATATTCTAGGCGCTGCAGCAAATGCAGCTATACATATACAGTCATATGATGTAAGGGATGCACACTGCAATTCAGCCGAGTAGTGTCTCAAACTACTCATCCAGAATCACTTGAGGTGCATACCCCACCAACAAGTCCTGTTGTAAGCAAAATGCGATCCATCATCTGTAGCCATGTGCGCACAGCCGGCAAAAACTCTTGAATAACAGAACACGCATGGAAAACAGCTAGCGATCCGTACTTGAAATGCGTACTTGAAATTTACCAAAAAAGCAACAGTGTCAACTTTAGAAGTAACAATTGGGTGCTATATAAAAAGAGAAGCATGCCATGCTCGTGCTCAGGCCATGGCCATGGCATGCAAGGGTTCCCGGCTCCCATTTTGGTGCTGTCCTATGCGCAGATATGCACACACTTCCAACCCACTGATTGGCATCTTGAATTCGTTCACACTCCCATTTCCCTCCACAGGCGCCTGTCACTGAAGCACCATGTGATCCTTCATTATCTGCTGAGCTTGCATTGAAGCACCATGTGATCCATCAATATCTGCTGAACTTGAAATGAAGCACCACGGGTTCCAACAATATCCGAAGAGCTTGTCATGAACCGCCATGCGTTCAATCCCCCATGTGTTCCATCAATATTTCCTGAAGTTGTAAAGCCCCCCCCCACCCCAACCATGGCAGCTGCGCGTCACGTGTCCACCATCATCACCTCCCGCATCGCATCCTCAAACCCCTCCATCCGGCCATGCTTGCTGGAGCTCGCGCGCTTCAGCTGCCTGGCCTCGCTGATGGTGGCAACGAGGTCGGCCTCGCTCTGCTCCATCTTGATTGCCTGGCCCAGCAGGTACTTGTTGAGGGTCAGGGCGAGGGGCGGCATGTCTTTCGCCACCCAGGGGTGGGTGAGCACCTGCAGGAGTTTAGTTAATTCAAGAGGTAATAAGATAATAATAGTGTAAATAGGGTGGTAATAAATGGGTGGTAATAATAGGAATAATACGGTACTAATAGTCCTATTACTATCCTACGGTAAATTAGATGCCAAAGGGGTGATGGCAGGGCTTGCGGAAGGGGACATGGACAGGGTTGTGGCAGGTCCAGCCGGAGGTTGTAGGCTACGCCTATACTAACCGCTGATCTCCGTATGCAAGAGCAAGCGAACGCACAGCTTATGGCCAAGCATAGCTATGACTGTTCGCAGCACACACTCCCAACTTAGCCATTGGGCGTGTTTTACCTGCTGGATGGACAGCCTGGTGGCGGGAGAAGGGTCCAGCAGGCCGTGCAGCAGGTCCCTAAGGGTGGGTGAGATCCTGTCTGGCATGGCGTACTTCTGGTTGGCCATCTGCTGCCACAGCTTGCTCATGAAATGGGGGTCGTTCACCTGAAGAAAGGAATATTCTCAGCTGGAGCCCATGAAAAATTCTCAGCTGAATGCCATGAAACATTCTGAGATGAAATTCATTATATATTCTCAGCAAAATTTCATGACAAATTCTCAGCGGAATTCCTTGAAATGGGGGGTCATTTACCTGCTTCCCCACCCGGAAGGGGTACTTGCCCACCACCATGGTGTAGAGGATGACGCCCACGCTCCACACATCCGCTTTGTGCCCGTCGTATCGCACCCCCAGGAAGACCTCGGGCGCCATGTACTCGGGTGTGCCCACCGCTGAGTTGGGTGCGGAGTCCATCACGCTGCTCTTGGCAAAGCCTGCGGGGAAGAAAGGGTTTGGGGTAAGAGGATAAGGGTTTTAGCGTGCCGAGTCCATCTCCCTGCTCTCTTTACAAGAGGCACGACACATGCATGTGGTGGGCAATAAGGCGCACACCTGCCCTTGGCGTCAACATATCGGCAACCTGCTGTTTGCTGTATGCTGTTGGCCAACAGACAAGCAAGTGAAGAAGCGCGCACTACTCCCCACAGCAGCAAGAGGGTTGTGGTGGACGTCTGCTATGTGGGCACCTACCAAAGTCACAGATCTTGAGCACAGCCCTTGGTGATGTGGAGGCCAGCAGCAGGTTTTCGAGCTTGATGTCACGGTTGGAGATCTCTTTGGCGTGGCAGTAGTCCACACCCAGCACCAGCTGCTGGAAGAAGAACCGTGCGTCTGGCTCGCTCAACCCACGCTGCTGCCGCACCCGGGCAAACAGCTCTCCTCCGCTGGCGTACTCCATAACTATGCCTAAGCTATCGCTGTCCACAAATACTGACTTGAAGGAGACCACGTGGGGGTGGGCGGAGACCCGGTGGTGGTTCATGATCTCCCGGTGAACGTTGTCTGCAAGCTTCTCTACCTTGATGTACTTGATAGCCACTTGTTGGTTGGTGGTGTTGTCCAAGGCAAGGTACACCTCGCCATAGGCACCTGTGTATGCAAGTGGTCAAGGGTTATCAAGAAGAACCACACCCACAGCTGTACCCAGAACCTGACTAGCCTGTGCATCTGATAAACCAACCAACCTGTGCCATCTGATCTGTCAACCAATACTATGCCTGATTGAGGTTGAGAGGACAATCAGCGGCAGTCCAAAAGCGGTTCTCCACTGCAGCCTTACCTTCGCCCAGCTTACTGACGTGGGTGAATCTGCCGTTGTTGCGAGCCACAGCCATGGTAGCTCGGGGGCCACGAGGCCCACGACTCCCTGATGGGGCAGGAGCAGTGGGCTGCGAGGTTGGTTTTTTCTATTCTTCAACTGACAACCTTTCTGTGATAAGCTGAGGCGTCACTGGCCAGGCTACTGCCAGGTTTGCGGCTTGAAACACTGCGTGATTGGTGTCAAAGCATGGCGACCAGGACAGCCTACGACACACGAGTCCGCAAGTTTGCAGCAGTGTGACACTACGAAAGCTGCATCGGTTTCGCGTTTTGTCCACAAAAAACAAAGTGTGGCGTGATCGGCGGCAAGCAGAGTGTCACTTTAGTGCGATGGGTTTAGTCAGCCCCAGTGACAGCCTGTTCCAAATATCAAAGTGCCCACACAGGAATTCGAACCACTAGTGTATTGCAATACAATCCGGCTGCAGGCTTCAACATGGCGACTTTGATACCCTCTTGGCCACAGAGAGTGCAGGTTCTAGTACACCAGGTAGCAAACCTTATTCCGTGAGGCAGCCAGCTACCGTGCAGCCCACGAGGTTGGCCCATGGTGCACATGCATGCATGCAAAAGTCCGCAATCAGGAACAACGCACCACACTTGTCCATATACGACGGCGGCCCGACTTTGCAACGCCCTCAAAGTCTTGCGAGCACCGTGGGGCAGCAGCCTATTTAAGTGCTTGCCCGGGATAACGCTGAAGCGCCACTGCAGTACAAAACCAGCGCCATCCCTCCAACCGTTCCAACAATCCACAGTATGCGGTATATGCGCTTGAAGGCTATGATGGCAGGGTTTTCAGAGCTTTTTAGTTACTGGTGGTAACCGCACGGCATATTGTGGTGTGTTGGGGTGTCATGGACATCATGACAACGTTGAGGGCATCACCAACCTGCACAGTCAGTAAACGCAGCCTTGGCACACACAGTACACGGCCAGCACACAGTACTGTGGCAGATACCAGTCAAGAGCTTTGGAAGTGGAAGGTGTTCTGATGCTGTGTTGTCAGTTAAGGGCAACGCTGTCCATGTCGGGTGTTACCTTTGCAGCTAGATCCCTGAGGTGCTTTGCCATCTGCCGTGGCATTCTGATGTGTTGGGCTTCAAAACTACATGCTGTATTACATCCCGATAGCTGCTGGGAAAAGTGAACCTACATATAACAATTTCCACTCCAACCACACCAGCCGCTCCAACGCTCCACAATATGCGGGTGGTATTTTGCTTGAAGGCTGTGACGGCAGGGTTTTCAGAGCTTCACCATAACTGGTAGCACGGACATCATGACGGTCAGGCACGGTGTGACCTGACAACTGACTGCTTGTCATTCCAGTGCTGCCCCAGCTAGGCAGTTATGGAATAACAAAAAAAGGGGAATTCATAGTTGTAGGTCGCTGTGCAAGAAACAGCCACAGCAAGTCTGTGATGGGATAGAAGAAAAATAGGCACTGCCTAGCAACCATACTAGTTTGCCAACTAGTTGTGCTAGATTCCACTTTGAGCTGGACAAAAAGTACGGTGGTGTTTGGATATCTGGACTGAGTTGGGTGAAAACAAAAGCAAAAAGCAAAAAAGCAATGCTAAGAGTTTAAGAGCTTGTTGAAAAAAAGCAAAAAACCAACGTGCTCTGCGCTAGTACTAGCAATATTGCGTGCATGGTCTGCAAGTTGGTGCTGTTTTAGGTGCAGATACGGCTACCGCATCCCATCTTTTGGCACTACCGGTCTACACCTCCCACTTGCCTCCAACGCCACCTAGTCAACCCATTGAATCCCCCTTACCCAGCTGCTGCCACCACAATGTGATGTGTCATGAGGTCAGGATGAGCCATTATCATTCCATGGGAACGAACAGTTCCCTTCAGCACTGCGCCCTCAAAGCATTCCAGCTTGCTTCTTTTGCTGGAGGGCCGCCAGCTGCAGCCGCCTGGCCTCTTTGATGGTTGCAGCAATGTCGGCTTCGTTCTGTTCCATCCCTGCTGCGTTGCGTTCGGCTCCTAGCAGGTACTTGTTCAGCGTGAGGGCATGGGACGGCATGTCTTCTAATACCCAGGGGTGCGCGAGCACTTGCTGGATGGATAGCCTGGAGGCTGGAAAAGGGTCCAGCAGCCTATGCAGCAGGTTCCTTAGGTAGGGTGAAACAAAGTCCGGTATGAAGTAATGTCGTTTGGAGATCTGTTGATACAGCTGGCCCACATTCAACGGGTCGCTCACCCGGAAAGGGAAGCCGCCCGTCACCATGGCGAACACAATGACCCCCATGCTCCACACATCGGCTTTGTGGGCGTCATATCGCAGCCCACGGAAGACCTCAGGCGCCATGTACTCGGGTGTCCCCACGGCTGAGTTGGCAGGCGAGTCATTCTCCCTGCTCTTGGCAAACCCTGCAGGGACGGTAGGGTAACAAGGTTTTAAGAGGTAGGGTGTAGGGTTGTGTATGCACCATTGCAGTGGCGAATCAAGCAGCATTGGCCAACTCTTGGTGGCACTGGCCCTGGCAATGGCACTCGCCGGTGCATTGACGGCATGCTTGGAGGTGCTGGGCCAACATCAAACCCCAGTGCACCGCAAATCGACGGCTTCCGCAGACAACACCACTAGATGCAGATGAACAGCTGACGCATGTAAACGTGAGAGCTTTGAAGCAAGGCAGTAAAGCATGTGTCCAAGGAACTGTAAGATGCACAGGCATGGTGTTGGGGTGGATAGACTCTTGAGGGCATCATGAGAGAACTTACCAAAGTCACAGATCTTGAGCACAGCCCTTGACGATGTCCAAGCCAGCAGCAAATTTTCCAGCTTTATGTCACGGTTTGAGATCCCTTGGGCGTGGCAGTAGTCCACACCCAGGACCAGATGCTGGAAGAAGTACCGCGCTTCCTTCTCTTCCAAACGCCCACCCTCCCTGTTTTTAACATGGGCAAACAGCTCTCCGCCATTCGCATACTCCATCACTAAGCCAAGCTGCCAGGATTCGCTGTCCAAAAACACCGACTTGAAGGAAATCACGTGGGGATGGGCTGGCACAGAGACTCGGTAGTGGTTCATGACCTCTCGGAGAATGTTCCCTGTGAGCTTCTCTACCTTGATGTACTTGATGGCCACTTGCTGCTTGGTGTCATTGTCCAAGGCAAGATATACAGAGCCATAGGTACCTGCATATGCATATAGCCAAGGCTTTCAACCAGAAATACACACGTGTCTTGGCAATTGAAGATGTGTGACCGATGTGAGCAATCCTGTGGTATTGGGCAAGCTTGAGATGTCAACCTTCCTTAGGCAGTCGGGCGTTAAGGGTTAAGCGCCCATAGTGATTAAACTGAAGACACTCTCTCTTATCATGAGAATGGGCAGCATGGCTTGCCACTTACCTTTGCCCAGAAACTCATCACTGGTGTGTGTGTATCTGCCGTTGTTTCCCGCCACAGCCCCAGTGTCCATAGTGTAACCAGCAACAGTGGTCTGGTTGCACAGGGATCAGTGCGCTGCCTGCCAGGGTTGGTGACGCCTACATCAAGCTTCCTACACCAAGCTCGAGAACACACTGGCCAACGCCAGGGAGGCCAGGCACTGCCACAGAGTAGTATCCCTGACCACTCTATCCCTGAGTAGTATCCCTGATCGTGCTCCTTTTGCAGAGTAGCCCCTGCGCGTGACCCGTGTGCACGGTAGTAAGCACTGCCCGGCAATTCAAGGAAGTGCATCAAGGGGGGATGGGGTGGTCAACCACCCTACACGCATGTGCAGCCCTCGTGGCTTCATGGTGTGGTTAGTAACGCCAGCACAGCCACCAATACCGATTCAGGCAACGCACCTTGTACCACCGGGTCAGGAGGACGTGCAGGATGTGAAGGCCCTAGATTCCCGGAACTGAAGTTGCCAAAGAGATATCCCTTCCATAAAAGACTTGGATTCGCATAAGTGGGTTGCAACCCATTTTGAAGGACACGAAAGCAGTCAAGCTTCAGTGCCCTGGGCCCAACGCAAAGTGGTTTGCGTGTCCTCAGTATCGATAGGGCAGCCTGGACCACACTGCTGACGGATTTACAATGCAATTTAAGGCAAAGCAAACGGGCAGCTAGGTGTCCTTTAGAACCCGGTATAGGCAGTGTTCGCTCAGCCAAACCGACCAAACCCCTTTTTGACAACACAGCCAGTCGCCATGCACTTCAATCTGGACTCCATCATCCACCAACCGCAATGCATGCATGCATCCACACGTTGTTTTTGCAAGGAGACAATAAGTCAAACTGCACTGCATGGTCGGCTGCAGACTTAAGGACAACGTATGCTTGTCACCTAATTAATACCTTGAAGAACTAGAAGAATATGCTTCACCACTCCCTTCCACCCATTGTGGGCACTCTGAAACCAGGTTGATGTCTACACAGGTCTGGACAACCGACATACTGCAGTGTTACATTGCCTTGCAGCAGTCTGGCGACCCCATTCGATAATCAATTGACACAGCAGTGCGATGTGTACTTGCAAGCTGCTGGCAAAAAAAACCTCTAGCGCACAGCACTGTCAATGCATGACCTTGTTAAGTTCACAGGTACTTGCGAGGCAACATAAACACACCAGGCCCCAGCTGATACCACATCTTGTAACTCTCCCCAAGACAAAATTAACCCTTACACCTAACCCCCCCCCACAGCAGGCCCCAGCATGCTACCACGTGTCGTATCCCTCCCCGTCATCATCATCACTATCCTCCTCCCCCTCCGGAGGGACCCCAAACATCTCCTTCAGCTCCTCATCAGTGTACCCTAGCCCGGGGCCCTCGGGAATGCCTGCCGCCTCCAAAGCAGGGTTGTGCCACTGGTTCAGCCCTGTGGCCTCAACCCACATGGCGATGGCATCGTGATAGGCAGAGAGTGCCCCCATCAGCCCTCCCCAGTCCGCCTTCACATCCGTCACCTGGGGGAGTGCAGGGTGTAGGGTTTAGGGTTGCAAGCATGTCCGTAGGGTTTAGCGCAGCAGCGGGTGGGGTGTCAAGAGGTGGGGATTGGTGCGGGATGTGGTGGGGAGTGGACGGCCCAGCTTTGCAAATGAGCTTGAGCTTGTGTACTACTCTGGCCAGGCAAGGGGTAGTGCACTTTCAGTACCACTACCAGCTCTGCTCCCAATGGCATGCCCGGTGCTCACAAACCACATGCAGACATACTGCCCAGGCCATTCATCAACACACAGCATTTGACCTGACCCTAAACCCTAAACCCTAAACCCTTGGCCCACCCCGCCCAGCCACACCTGGCCCAGCTCCCCATCTATGGTGTACTGCAGCGTGACGCACACAGTCATCACCTCCCCAGTCTGCCATGCAGTGCCTGCCTCGCTCCCCTCCCTCTGACCCGCATACCGCACCCCTGCCCCCTCCCCGCCCTCCTCCCCTTGGCCACCGCTCCCTAAATCCCCACCCCCCTCTGCGGAGATGGAACCCAGGCCCTCAGGGAGGTCGTGGTCGCGGCGCTCATACACCGCCGCGTGGCGGGTGACGTACTCAAACGCCCCCTCCACGCTCCGCGTCTCGCCCTCCCCTGGGCGCAGCGAGGGGCCCACCCCATTCTCCGCCCGGAAGGTGTGACGGAAGCTGACCGCGTAGCTGTCCTCGTCATACAGATCTTCTGCAGGAGTGGCTATCCACTCCCGCAGGGACTCAGATGCCAGCCCGGGCGCCGATGCACTGGCGGCCGCAGCGGCCGCGGCGGCAGCCTTCCGCGGCCGCCCGCGTTTCCTCTTGGGTAATTGTGCCCCTTGTTGCTACAGGCAGGAAACAGGGAAATCATAAAGGATGCAGCGGCAAAGCCATCCCGCGAACTTGTCAACAAGCCAAGGTGCAGGTGACACCGAGCTTGCCAAGACCTGTGCCATGCGATGATGCTACTAAAAGAGAGCCATGCATGACGAGTTGGTAACCCTCATGCAACATAATTAAGCAGGAGAGTACCTGCTGCTGTGCTGTGATTGGCGGTGAGTAATCCTGCACTGGCAAAACCATGAACCCTGGACCTTGGTCATTAAACCCAAAATGGAGGGCAGTACCTGCTGCTGCGCCATGATTAGCGGTAGAGTACCTCCTGCTGCACTTGCAACACCCTAAATCCTAACATTGACCCCTAAACTGTAAACCCTAAAACGGACGCCAGTACCTGCTGCTGCCCTGTGATTGGCTCCCGCTCCCGCCGGTAGCTCCGCCGCTGCTCCTGGGAAAGGCCCCCAGCCCCCCCGGGGGTGAATTTCATGGGCTCCCCATCCACCCCCCGCCATGTAACACTCTCCGCCTGTTGGCCCAAGGGGGAAGCGCAGTACCTCCCCACAGCATCCACCACGTACTCATCCCTTGATGGATCGTAGTTTGGGTCGCTGGGGTCGGTGATCGGCTCGTAATCCAAGCTCTCATCGGCCTCGATCGGCTCGCTAGAATCGTCTGGCATGTTGAGGGAGAGGTACAGCCTGTAGCTGTCGGTGTAGGGTACGTGGAAAAACACGTCCGCCACAACCTCCCAAATGAGCTTGGGCCTGCAAGGAAGGGGCACGCCTGTGTGAGAGAGTGCATGCCGTTGGAAAGTGTTCCGGTATAAGGTGCAAATTGCTGCTAGACAACCAAGCGCAGGAGGCTGTTCCAATTTACATGAAAGCAAGGATGAATTGCACATTCAGTATATAGGAAGCTGGTAAAAAAGGCACATACAGGAAGGTGTTCTGTGCTGCTGGTCTACCTGCAGCTACTATCCAGCATTCGCCACCAACCCGCATGCAGCAGTGCACTAGGGGTTTTTGAGGGTTTTGAGGGGCCTGCCCCCCACTCACTCGTATGTCCTCACTGCCCCCCAGATTTGCTCCAGCTCCACCCAGCCACCAGACTTCTCCAATGCCTGCCACGGTCACATCACGTGTCAGCATTACATTGTGACATGTAAAGTCAAACATTGAACTGCCTAGTAGACCTTCTTGGCGAGCCTATTCACTCAATCAAAAGGCGTGCATGATGCAACTGCATGGTGAGTACGCGCCGTGCACCTGCATGAACCCGCACCTCACCTCGACCATAAGTAGCGTGACGCTAGGGACAAGTATACGAGATAAAATATATAGAATTATATGCAAAAGTCTTATATGCAAAAAACTCATTCCACTGCCACTGGTGTGACATTTCCTGTGCCCGAGTCGTGCTGCTGCTACTACTGCCAACACCACTGGCGCCATGTCACGCCCATGACTCATAGAGACAACAGGTGACACCAATACGAAGGAGACTAGTGCATGCATGAACACCCCCACCCCCACCCCCCCCTTTCTCACCCCCATGTAGTCCTCCCACGCCTGCGGCCCCTTGAACACCACCAGGGGGTCATCGTAGGTCAGGTGGGGTGCCACCAGGCTGTGCTCCACCAGCTTGCGCACAGGCCCAGCAGGGTTGTGGTCCAGATAGGCCCTGCGCACCCCACGGGAAATGGATGATTTAATGACTAGCAAATTCACTGGAATTTGGAGAGTTTCGTGGATTTCAGTGCCACCAGCAGGCGTCGTAGGGTCAGGTTAGGGTCCATGAGACTGTGCTGCACCACCTTACATACGGCCCCAGGGCTATGACCAAGATAGCCACACGTTGGCTAGAGTTGACAAACTCCCCCCCACCTGCGCAGGAGGTACAGTATCCACTGGAAGCGATCAAACTCCTCCTCCACCTGCGGCGGGATGTCTGGTGCCTGGCGGTACTCCTCCGTGCTGATGTCAAGCACGGGCAGCTTGGCAAAGGGGGGGTCACCATCATCCTCGTCTTCATCACCTAAACCTTCCTTATCATCATCCTGTAGTGACAGGGTGGTGTTCAGTGAGGCCGGCAGCTTAGCATATGGAGGGTTGCCAACCCCATGATCATCATCTGCTGGTGCTGCATCTGCTGGGACTGCATCTGCATCTCTCCCCGCTTTTTAATAACAATGTAGTATGTAAATTGTAATAGTACTGGCCGGGAAAATGAGTGGTAGATAAAAGAAAATGAACCTCTAAATAACAGAGCAGAACAACTGGAGGTGTCCGCCGCAGCAATGAACCCCTGCAGCCGGCTAGCGAGTTACCATACCTCCACTGTAAAGTCTATTGGCACATCCTCCCCTGGTGGTGCACGCAGCTGTTCTAGGGTCAGGCGCCGGTCCTTTTTCTTGCGAAACTGGTCCTCGTATGCATCCACCAGGGATTCGATGCGCTCCTTGAGAACATGCGCAGGCTCAGGAGGGATAATACGGGGGTCCTGAACAGGGGAGTGGGGAGGGTTGTAATAAAGGGGGCACGTGCACTGAGCAGGGATTGGTACATGTTTAGGCCCTAAATTAGGGACAACTGGCGAGGGGTATATAGAAAGAGATCTCTATGTACCCCTTGCAACTGGGGAAGATCTCTTTCTATATACCCCTTTCCACTGGGATGAAATCCAAGAAGAAACTAGGCATCCCATAGGATTTCCGATTGCCCCCTGACCTGCAGTGGCGGCAGCTTTTGGCCACTCTCCAGCAGGCGCAGCATTTCGTCCACTCCCTCCCCTACCACGAACTCCTCATCGTCCCCTAGCAGGGCTGCACAGCAAAGGGGTGAAAGTAAGAGTCACTCGCCAGAGAGGGGAGAGTACCAGCCAGTTACCAGGCAAAGGGTGTGAGGTGTGATCATGGGTGACAAGGCCATGTGTGATCAAATGTGATCATGGGTGACAAGGCCATGATCATGACATCAAAGGTGGATTTTGCAAACCCTCCGCCTGCTGCAGCGGCTTGCCATTGCCAGAAAGTGCATGCCGTGTGACCTCTCCTGGAATTGGGCACTCATGTAACAGTGATCGCATGAATCGTCATGCTGGCTGCTCATCGCATGCACATGGCTACCTTCGTCGTCTGGGTCATCTTCCATTTGGTCCATCGCCTGCTCGATTTGCCACCTGGCCCCTAGCTCCCGCTCCAGGGTCCCCGCCACCTCAATGGGGACCGGGTGTGGGGACAGCAGCTCCGCGGCGGTGGGAAGGCCCATGGGGGGGACCACGAGGGGCTCTGCACTGGCATCAGGCTCCGCCTCTGCACCATGGTGATGGGCGCAAGGTTTACCAAAACCCTTGACCTTGACAATATTCATGCCTGGACGATTAATCATGGTTGCATGCTGATAGCAACTTACTACTGTCACTAACCACGCATGGATGCTCTTCCACGCACAATCATCCATGCGTACATGCTGATGGTCACTCCTCAGTATCACTATCCACCCACCTTCCTCTTCTTCCTCCTCTTCCTCATCATCTTCGCTATCCTCCTCAAACCAATCAAAATGCTTCCCCTTGGGCTGCGTGTAGCCATACTCCCCATCCCAGGGCAGCATTTTACCATCCCATGGGACTAAATCTGCCACCCCCGCTTCCCGGAAGAGCTTCTCAATGATGGGAGGGATTTCAACGTAGTCCTACACAACGGGGAAACCATTCTCATCCATGTGACGATGACCCTCCCCCCCACCCCCACAACCCATCCTGTTGCATAGACAATTAAACACCGATGGGTGTTGCAGTCATCGAGAAAGCGCCCATGGCCAGCAGATGTGGGTGGGTGTATCCGCCCACAGCCCCCATGTCCCACCCATCACCCACCCACCTCCTGGTCCTCCGCCCTTGAGGGCTGCTGCATGACCTCCCTCAGCAGCTGCTGCTCCTCTCGGGACATGCCCTCAGCTGCCCTCCCCAGCTGCTGCAGGGACTCAAGCAGGCGCTGCCGGTGGCGCTTGGCGGCTGCCACCTGGGACAGCACCTCGCGGTTGCTGGGACCGGGATCGTCCCTGCGCCAGATGGGAAAATGGTGGGGACTGGGTTGGCTTGTGGTGTGGGAAGGAAGTCAGAGTGGCAAGCAGGTGGGATGTGGCACTAGGAGACTAGTTGCTGAGGTTTTTGGGGATGAGGTGAGAGTGTCAGGGGTGGTTTGGTTTTGCCATCTAGACGATTGCTGGGGAATGGGCCAGCACTAGGCCAGCAGATTCCGGTTGCATAAAAAGAACTCCAGGATTGCCAGTGTGCAGTGTCACCAGGTGTATGGTATATGTGGTGGTGCGCGTGAACGGGGGTGTGGGTGCGTGCCTGTCGTTGCTAGCCGAGGCCTTGCTGAGGAGCCTGGGAGGCTGATAGTGGCCATGCTTGCGGTATCCTGCACACAACGGGCGATACTGGGAGATTCTGGAACGTCCCACAGGTTGTGAAGCTGCACCGTGTGCCACTGTGAGCTCTTAGCCACACCCATGAAATAAGCAGGGGCCACAGCTTAGTGGCTAAGAGTGAGTAGTGTGAGGCTGAAAGGCAACTGTAACTTACTTTGGCGGTGTTTTGGGAACACGCTCAATGATTGGAGGCCTTGGCAGTGTTGTTGTTGCAGCGGAAACACGGGCATGCTCAAAGAGTGTGGGTGTGGTGGCATCTAGGGTGCGATGGCGCCAAAACCCGCTTGCATGGGCAAGTCACCCACGTCGCCATGCTGCATGCTGTACGTTGCTAAACGCTTGTAATATTCATGATAAAGTTTCATAGCCGTTCAACGCAGTGCTGCTGATATGGGCTGGCAACGGCAGTGCTGGCCACCAATTGCGGTGGCAGCGGCATGCATGCCACTGCCAAATACCTATGCCAAACAGTGCTAAAACAACCCCCAAACCGAAACTGGGAAGCAACGGTAGGTAGAGCTAGTACGACAACGTGTTGACGTGACCCGATCGCACTTGCATTCAGCTATGCATGCATTCTATGGGCGCCCACTGGTTGACAACGCACGCAGCAACGACTCTGTAGCACGACAGGTGTGTGCAGCTCGACGTGAGAAAGTTGCTCTTCTAACTCTTGGGGTAACTGACAGAGTCTGGCTGCTGTATGTTAGGAGGGCTTGAGACTTTTACTGTGTGTACCACAGTGCCAGCTAGCATCCACTTCCACCTTTACATGGACCAACTGTTCTCATACTGAGCAGTTGCAGCCTTGTACCATCAAAAACGGTAGAGGCAAGCAAACCAGCTGCTATTTTACTCGTCAGCCTCGCCGTTCTGTCCAGTAGATTTTCCCTGCTTTCGTCCTTGGGATGGAGGTTTTGAAACCGTCCACCCATTGTTTGTTCACAAGGTCAGCTGACAGCCTTCAGGCAGCACCTCAGGTTAGGTTGTAGTGCGGCGTGGCAAGGTCTTGGTGAAAGAACTCGTACCTCTAAGGTTTGGCGTTTCCAAGAACCGTGAAGCTGCCCATCGCTTGGGTGGTTCGAGCAAGCTGGTGACAAGTTGGCACTGCCAGTGGGTAACAGTTGTACACCGGCTCGCCAGTTGGTACGTGCATAAGAACCCGCCACAACCTACTGGTTTTGTCTACTTTTCATGCCAATAATTGTACCATTTAGACCTGCTGCAATTGGAACGAGTGCATGTAAAGCATGCATTGCACATAGGGGCACCTGGAAGTTGGCCCTTGTTGTTGATTACAGACACAACCCATACCCCGCCAGCGGGTCACCGCCTATTTAACACACTTTTGAACAGATTGCCACCGACTTTAGTTGGAAAAATAACTTTCACTCACACAGTTTGCCCATATCCTTCAGATGGCCATGGCTGAGCGCCCTAGAGGTACAGCTGCCAAGGCTGGGGCAGAATGGGACCCCAGGGACCAGCCCGCCCCCCTCCACGCCACGCCAAGCGAGGAGACCTTCCTGAAAACTGTTTTCCCGGAGCTGGGCCACCACATGTCAAACGCCATGTCCCTAGGCCAGCTCCCCCTGCAGGGCCTCCTCTCGGGCCTCGCTGCAACCGCGGCATCCAACCCAGGTATGGCGATGCGCCCAACCTCAAAACCCTAACACGAAACCCGTACGGTGCCGTTCAAAGTTTCACGTTTGGCGATCCACTGGGCCCCTGTTGCCGATACCCTAAACCCTTGTGTAGCAACATCACTCGGCCAGCTCCCCTTGCGAGGCCTGCTCTTAGGGCTGGCTGCATCTGTGGCTTCCAACCCAGCTATGGAGAGTCACTCAACCCAAAACCTCAAACTGGCGACCGCGCCCGGCCCCAAAACCTTAAACCCCTTGTGGTGCCGTTCCAGGTATGGCGGGTTGCTCAACTTCTAAATATATATACCCTTCGCTATTTTGGCGCTGTGATATGTTTGGTATGCCTAAGCCTGAACCATAAGGGCTTTGGTGAGGTTACAGGTGTGGGCTTCTGCTCACCCCCACAACCATGAATCTTAAACCCTTTTCTGCTGCCGTTCCAGGCTTGGCGGGCTTCAAGTCAGACTACGAAGCCCTGCAGTCCTCCGTCCTCTCCAAGCAGCTGGAGTACGTCCAGCAGATGTCATTCGCACAGGCAGCAGCCAGGGCAGCGGTATCTGGTGCAGCAGCAGCCGCGGCAGCACACGCCAGGGGGGAAAACGAGCTGGCCACCGCCACCCTAAACCCTAAGCAGTGGGAAGCCCTCAACAGGGAGAAGGACCTCGCCATTGCAGCCCTGCATGGCCAGCCCATCGCTCGGCCCAGCGATGACCCCCAGCGGCTCCCGATCAGGCCCATCCACCCCCACATGGAGCCCCCAGCACCACCACCTGCACAACACCACCCACCCTTGCGACCAGCATCAGAGATGCAGCACCACCCACCCATCCGACCCACATCAGAAACGCAGCACCCACCATCCGTACGCACCACCTCTGCAGAGGTCCGATCGGCGGACAGCGGCCCCTCATCCAGTGCCGCAGAGGGCGAGGAGATGGATGCCGATGGGGTGCCAGTGACCAACAAGCTCAAGCTGCGCAAGGGCAGGTTCAGTTCTGATGAGCTGGTGAAGCTGGAGCCCAAGAAGCTGAAGCGGGTGCTGGCCAATAGACAGGTGGGTTCTGGGGCGCAAGGCAGGGTGCTGCTGACTGTGCGCTGGTCAAATGGCAAGAAGTATCAATGTCAGGCACAAAACAGGCTGCATGTCAGTATTCAAAGAAAAGGAACAGTCTCCCCGACGTTGCATTACCAGCAGCATTTTTTCTTTTGTAATTTATCGCCATGCATATGTCTTGTCTTGAGGCCATGTATGTGCATCGATGTGCGCGAGTTGGCCGCGAGTACCCGCATGCATTTGCAACGGTGCGTGCTGCATAAATGCACTTTCAATGGGCTGAATGCGCACAGTGGAACCAACCTGTGCACCCCACACAAACCCACCACCCTCCATTGCGCCCAGGTGCGCAAGGATCGCAAGGCCGCCTACACAGTCCAGCTCCTGTCCCATGCATTATATACCCTGCTTGGATGAGAATCGGCTTGCAAATGCATCGATGCCCTGCCTGTGCACCCGCACCCCGTCACCCCCACCACCATTACCAGAGCGCCCAGACAGCAACGAACCATACACCCTACCCTCCCCCCAACCCCGCTCACCAGAGCGCCCAGACAGCAATGCACCCTAAACCCTAACACCAAACCCTGCCCCCCGCTCACCAGAGTGCCCAGAAGAGCAAGGAGCGCAAGGCCGCCTACACAGTCGAGCTTGAAGCCAAGGTGAGCACGCTGCAGGCGCAGGCGGACCACCTTGCCAAGAGCAACACCAACCTGCAGCACGAGCTCAGCCTGCTGGCAAAGGTCAACCAGAGGCTCAGGGAGCAGGTGGGTGGGGTGGTGGGGGAGGTGGGGATTGGCAAGGGGGAGGGGTGGACGCAGTGGTGGGGGTGGAGTGGTGCAGCAGTTTATCCTGCTTGCAAATGCTATCCCGAGCTCACCATGCCCCCGCCCCCCACCTTGTAGTGGAACCTTTCACCCCGTGGGTGCACCTTACCAGCACAGCCATGAAAGGCGTATGTATCCATGACTGAGCCACTGAACTCACCCTCATCCCCGCCCCCCCAGGTGGCCAATCTGCAGGAGGAGGTTTCCAACCGCTCGGGCCCAGGCTCAGGCTCCCTCCCCCCCACCGACGAGGCCCCCGGCCTCATGCCCGAGCTGCCCATGCTGGCTGCGGTGGCTGCGGCTGCTGCCAGGGGGGAGGGCGCGGGCTTGTGACGCAGGCTGCGGGGCCTGGGGCAGGGGTTGAGGGGCGGCCCTGTGCCAGCTGTAAACCCTGAACCCTAAACAGGCGACCTCCTGTGGGTGTGGCTGCGGCTGCAAGAGGGAGAGTGGGGGTGCTGCGACAACGGCACCTGGACAATGGCAGCCAAGGCAGCTTGTAGCATGTGGGTGGTGGCAGAGGGCTTTGGAGTTCCTGAGGGGAATGTGGCGGCTCTATGCGCATGCAGCAGGGACGGGAGAAAGGGGCTGGTGGGTGAATCTTGTGTCAGATTGTGAGGGACGAGGGTGCGGCTGGGGCAGCAGCAGGAGGACTGGTGCGGCCCAGCATGGTAACCCTAAACCCTAAGCACAGCTGTGGGCAGCCTGCGACGTTGTGGTGCCATGAGTTGAGTCCAATGGGGGGGTGCTGTGGGTGTGGCTGTGGGTGGCAGCACGAGGAGCGCATGGCTCTGGCCCCAGCTGCAGTGCGTCCTTACATCAGTGCCAGCTGCATTTCAGAGGTCTGCAAAACCCTTGTCGGGGATGGAGGGGCTGATAATGCTCCATCGGGGTCTTCACAGCAGCCGAAGCATAGCAGCTTTGGTTTTTCCAGCCAGGGTTTTCAGTTTGCTGTTGGACATGCGTTGAGGGTTGGCGCGGGTTGGTTTGGGGCAAGCTAAGGGGCAAGTTGTAGCAGTGAGTTTTCTTGGGGCAAACTGGCGTTGGACAGTTGGGTGTCAGGGCTGGGGAGGGGGGGGTTATTTTTACTTGCTGGGGATGGCCTGAGGGTGCTGAATGGTCAGTAGAAAGCGAAGCTCATGCATGGTTGCCTGGTAGCAAAGGGAGGTATGTACAAGCTGTTTGGCCCTTATAACTATCGACAACTTACGGTATAGACTATACCCTGTGAGGTGCGCCACCCACTGTAATTCAGTACACCTCTTGGCTGGTGTGCGCAGAGCGGTTTAGAGCACTTGCAATGGCCCTGGGTGTAATAGTGTATTTTTTTCAGCTTTGCGCTGCTGACTGGGCATGTGGACAGGACAACAGCATTGCCATTGTACCCTGACACTTGCAGCTAGGGGTATGATAGCACGCAACGTCCGCGGCACGCTGTGAGCCACGGCCACACACCAGGTGGCTCTTATTGCATGCATGCATCGCTGGTGAAGAATAACTTATCCCTACTTATCGTTGAAAAGGGTTCCAGACACCGTTTTAAGTCAGCTTGTATCTGATCCAGGCAGTGTGACAGTCACTGATCTGATCGTGATTCACATGATCATGAAGAAGCACTGATTGTTAACGACTGTCAGTAAATGACAATCCAGATTGCAAAAAAAAACATAAGCCCTGTCTTCGGCTTCAAGTCAAGGCCTTACAACGTAACAGTTAGGCTTGCAGTGGCACAGGAGTGCACTGGCGTCTGCGGCCTCCCGTTTCATTGCCAATGCGCCAATGCTAGGCAATGGGCCATGCCAGGCAATGGGCCAATGCGCCATGCTAGGCAAATTGCACGGACCATGCCAGGCAATGCGCACGAGGTGTACACCGCACCAGGTCCTGGCACCACTGAGCCCGACATGCATGCCACGGGTCTCACTCAATTCTGAATCACCGGGAACATTCATGCCCACCCGTGACCCACAGCCCTCGGCAAGTCCACACAAGCCAGCGTTCACTGACAGACAGCTTGCAAGGAGCAGGCTGTGCAAGGGACAGACAGCTTCCGCGGAGCACCACGCAAGTCCCCACGCACTCTGGCTGTTTCTAACACTACGCCATTCAATACAAAGTGTTGGAACCCAACTGGATTCTAAGCTCTACTGTTCAGGGTCAGCCCAAAGCCCGAGGCTTGGGTGGAATAAACATGCGTCACCAGGATATACACTTTCACAACCCCACACAAAACCCTCTCCCCCTGGTCCCGGAACCCAAACCCAAATCCCCACCATGCAATCCGAACTCCAAACCCACAAACCCCCCACCGTGAACCAATACCCCCATTGCGCATCTCACCCCCCCTCACAGCATGATCAGCCCCACCTCCCCTGCCACCATCTCCTTGGCCACCCGCCAGTTGTACAAATAGTAGCGCAGGTGGCCGTCCCCGGGACCGAACTTGAGGTCCTTGATCACCGTCGAATTTTCCAAGATGTCCAGCGCATTGTACACGTCGTGGCCCTGGTTGCGCGCCAGGATGAGTGCGTCGGTCATCAGCTTCAGGAGCGGCTGCTCGTTGGGGACGGTGTAGAACATGTAGGCGGCCTGCGGGGATGGGATCGGGGATGGGGACTCATAAAATGTATCTGCCACATGGGAAGGGTACGAGGGCAGTGACTACAGAAGGGTTTTGTCTTTATGGACGTGGATTTGAGTATATGTACGGGCATTTCAGGCAACCATCTTGGTCTTACACAATCAAACCCATATCACCTATGAGGGCACGGGTAATATGGACATTCGTACAGTTGGCCACCCACCTTGAGCGAGTTGTACTGGTCGTTGCCCAGCACCGTGGATGGCAGCGTGTAGAAGCTAACCATGTCTGTGAGGGTGCCATCTGCAGGGGACAGGGGGGTGTAGGCGTGAAAAAGCGATGGGTTTCAAGCCGCGGACGGTACTCGTTCTTATTCTTTTTCTTTAGAGGCAGGAGATACGCCAACCTGTGGAGCTAGATATGGGTGTGCAGAAACCCTATAATTTCGACCCTTTGGGGCATGAGGGTACATGTAAATCCTTCTCGTACAGGTCCGGCACCACGTATGTTGCAATGACGCCCTTTTGAGCCAGTAACTTCCTAGGGTTTAGGATTTGGGCTAGGGTACTGACCCAGCTGAAATGCACGTTCTTGCTCACTCACTCACTGACGCAGCATTTGTTTGTGCGTACCTTTATCCGGCACCACGTATGTTGCTATGACATCCTCGACAGGCGTGCGCCAGTATATCTGAGGAATTTGGTCTAGAGTATTTTTTTGTGCGTACCTTTGTTGGGCACCACGTATGTTGTTATGACGTCCTTGACGGGCATGATCCAGTGTCTTCCCTAGGGTTTTGGTCTAGGGTACTGACTCGGCATCTCTTGTGCGTACCTTTGCCTGGCACCACGTATGTTGCGATGACGACCTTCACAGGCGTGCGTCGCTAGTTTGATCCTAGGGTTTAGGGTTTTGTTCTAGGGTACTGACCCCAGCCTTTGTTGTGCGTACCTTTGTCCGGCACCACGTATGTTGCTATGACGTCCTTGACAGGCGTGAGCCAGTGCCTCACCTCCTCCTCAGACAGCAAGGGGGCCATGCGGAATTGGGACAGGTAGGTGGACAGGAGCTGCTGGACCTGCGCCATTGGGGGTGGAAGGCTTACAAGTATATTTAGTGTATTTATATTCTTATTACATTATATTACTGCAAATCCCTAAAACTTTAGAGGAATGGAAAGAGCCCCCCCCCCACCAAGTGGAGTGCACCGTGCACACCACACCAAACCCTAAGCCTGGAGCCTCACACCCAAATCCCTACACCGCCCCCACACCTGCGGCACATCCGCATCCTCCATTGGCCGGATCCCGGGGATTTGTGGCTCCTCAGCCAACTTGTACAGCTTGATGGTGCGCGCCATGGTCATACGCGGCTGCAGGCGCGAGAACCCCACCCCAATCAGCTTCTTAGGGTTGAGGGGCCGGTGGTAGTACTGGCAGGTGGCGATGGGCTTGGGGAGGACCACGCCGGCGGTGTAGGCGGCCTGCCAGATGTTGCACAGGTTGACTCGGCGGGTAATCTCCTGCGAAGGGAACGGTAGGACAAGGTGGTGGGGAATTGTTGAGGAGTGTAATCAGGTTTGTGGGCCCCCACCAATTGTTGCAAACTGTGAATTGACGCGCCAGTGATAAAGCCCTTACCTTGATAAGCAGCAGGGAAATGTCCCACTTGGCGAGCAGCTTCTTGTGTACACACCAAGAAACTAGCTAGGGTAATGTGCCTAGGGTTCACACACCAACTCACGCCTGAATGAGCCCTGGGGCCGCTGCTTAGCGCGCAGCTTCTTGTGTGCACACAAGAACCCTAGGAAGGGTGCTGGACCTCGGCCTTAGCTAGGTATATCACCTAGGGCTCACGCACCAGGCTCCATTAGAGTAATGCACCTAGGAATCACACACCACCCCGCACCTTGATGAGCACCGGAGCTAGCCAATCGGCGCACAACACCAAACCCCTAGCTAGGATAATGCACCCCAGGTTCACACACCAACCCGCACCTTGATGAGCACCGGGGCCAGCCGCTTGGCACGCAGCTTCTTGTGCACACACAGGAAGTTGATCTCAACCATCTCCACCACATTGGCATTGGCCCTTAGGGTAGCGGGGGTGGCCCCAATGAATCCCACCAGCTTCCCACCACCCGCCACCCGCACCCCCACGTGCCACTCGCGCCGGTAGCCTGGGGGCTGGAGCGCCCACCTCAGGAACGCGGGGGAATAGTCAAACCTGGGGAGGGGAGGTTTAAGGGTTTTAAGGTAAGCCATGTGCCGCTCAGGTACCCTAAGGGGGCTGGGGCGCCCACCTCAAAAAGGCGGGGGAGTAGTCAAATCTGGGGAGGGGAAGGTGTAGGGTTTAGGGCTCCTGGGCACGGTTTGAGTTGGTTTTATTGTGAGGATTACAGCTCATCATTGCCGTTCCATGTTTCTATGCATGCTACGAGCGGGGATGGGAGGCATCGACTAGGGATTGGACGTCCACCGGTTAGCTTTCACAAAATTTGATGCCAGAAATTGGCACAGAATCGAGACATGTTTCCAGACAGAAGCGCGCAAAAAGCAGCAACTCGCTTCGGTGCCCAGGTGCAAACGGCAGGGATTCTCTGCAGGTTTAGAGTCACAGCTTAGGGTTCTACCCCAAAACCCTTACCTGAACATGGCGTCCTCATCCTCCACATAGTTGAGGCTCAGCAGCGTGTACACCTGCGCCAGGGGTAGGGCCTGAGATAGGGTTTTTAGGGTTTGCGTCAGGGTTTGGTGCAAGGTTTGCAGCATGGTTTGTGGCGAAGTGTGCGATAGAAGTCGTGATAAGGTATGCGGTTGGGTGTGAATTAGGGTCATCCGGTCAATACCAGCGCTGGTGTGCTGGAGCCCATGAACCCTAAACCCTACACCAGGACCACTTGTGGCAAGCGATATCAACACGCACGCCCCAAGCCGTTGGCATGCAGCAGCACCCCTTTCGTAACAGGATTTATGGAAGGGATTTGGGTGGTTTAGGGTTTAGGGTACACTAGGGTTACTGGCGTGCAGTGGTACCTCTTTCACGGTGGCCTCGTCCGTCATGTCGCACTCACACCACTCAAAGCTGCGACACAGGCCCAACATCAGGTACATGGGTCGGGGGTGCAAAGCTATAGCAGGCAGGTACTAACAAGCGTTACAGACATAATCTGGCAGGGACCCCACGGAGTGAAATAGGATGGCAACGTGCAGGGTAGTGTAGGCAGTACATATGTTTAAAATGCTTGATATTTATGCAAATGACTGAATGCTCCAGGTAGTGCAAAGGGACAGCAACGTGCAGGGTAGTGTGCCCAACTTATATGATTAAATACTCCAGGCAGTGAAAAGAGACGGCAATGTGCAGGGTAGTGAAGGCACAGGTTGGTTACGTCGAGAATGCGCGAGGGTACAGGCAGGAGGCTCACACAGAAGGGGGTCAAGCTCATGTGGGTATGCGCACCTCGCAGTCAGGCCATAGGGCTCCTGCCTGACCTCCTCTACAGTCTTGGGCTTGTCGATGGGACCATCCTGCAGGCAACCCAGGCAGGGAGGGGGTTGTTAACCCACACGCGAAGGGCACGACCAGAAAAAGGATGCGAGACTTGTGCAACTGCCGTTCTGGGTTTACTCGGCAGACAACCTATGCGTTCCCCACAAGTAGTAGTATTGTCACTGTGCACGGGTGATTGCTATTCTGGCTGGAATGTGGTCAACCAGATGGTGCAACGTGCACGCAAGTGCCACAATCGGACTTTGTTCTCGAATTGGCTTGTATATACACAGCACGCTGCAGCTAATCAGGGGTGGGGATGGAGAGTAAATCACATCCGAAGGGCATGGTGAGTTGAAACACAAGCTGAGGCGTGGTGAAGTGCCAGCCAAGGGCGTGCTGCGTCATGCAGGGAGAGTTGAACTACTTGCCAAGTGCATGGGCCATGCAGCACACGGGACGCGTGCAGACACCTTTCTGGGACCCCTCAACATCCAGGGGATGTGTCTTTCTACTGGACTTCCCTGGTCGGATATATGCAGGGTGGCTGTATACTCTGGCTGGAGTGTGTGCAACTAGATCATACTGCATGCACTGTGTGCCACAATTCAGTCTCCTTGACCTCCACACTCCCCTTTTCTCCCAGGACTGGAACTTACTTTACCGTATATTTGTCGGTGTTGGGCGCTAAGAGTATGACTGCGTTTCTGGCTGCAAACAACGATGCATGCACTGATGCATGCATGCATGCATATGCATTTCAGCAGCCTTCATACATGCATATGCGCCGTGCCGCCCCAACTCCCTGCAACTACCTCTTCTGCAGCGCCCGCTTCAGAGAACTGGGCAACCGGCTGTGTGCTCCAGAACGCGTAACTCTCTTTTGGTCGTTGGCTGGGTCGTGAGATGGCCAGTTGGTCCAATGCGTTGCCTACCCTATCGTCGTTGCTTTGCTCCGCCATTGCTATCCTCAGTAGAACCTCTGGCTTGTACTAGCTCTGTGTCATTGCCAGAAGTAGAAGAAAGCGTCGCTATTGCAGGATGTCGAGTGCATCCATCATTGTCCGTCTCGCGCCTTAGTGGGAACGACCAAGGAGGAGCTTTGTGAGGTGTACGCTCAGTGCGAAGGTTGACAAAGACGAGTTGTTCTGCTGTTACAGCAGCTGTATATCGTGACGTGACTGCTACTAGCACGGGATATACACTAGCGCCACAGGCACGAGTGCAAAGTGCAGAGTGCAGAGTTTGCAAAGGGGGACTAAACTGACTGCACATTTGCGACGAGTGTCATTGTCGGTTACCCACTTATCGATACGGCCTCGCGCCCACTTTGTTTCCTAGTAGTGTTGCTGCCTTTTTATGCCAGCACTGTCGGCAACAGCACTTTAAGCTACAATAATAGCAAAGCAACATTGTTGGAATGGTAATGACCTGCTGCCTCACAGTGCCAATCTCCACCTCCTTGCAGTCACCTTCACTGACTTCATTGTCCACCGTCACCCAGCGTTGCACCACGGCGAACTTGCAGGTCGCCCACAAGCGAGTGCACATTGCAACCATGCATATTCGTCGTGTGCGCCCGCACATGGGCCCATCCCAACCCCCAGCACCACGTGGTTCAGACCCTGGGAGTGCAAAGCCAAAACCTTATCGCGCACGAGTCTCGGCGCTGCCTCCTGGAAAGGCAAGTGCTGTTTTCAAAGCAGTTTTGTGTTTTACAGCAGTTTTGTCACTGTGCTGCCAAGTGTTTCCTGGCCAGTCTGTGCTTGACCAACTCCATCCACAACTGGTGTGTGCATGCAGGACCGCAAGCTCCGTGCCTCACCAACTGCGCACCGCCCTACGCCTGTCCCTGCCCCTGGCACGACGTGGGGCACTCTATGGGGCACTGCCTGGGGCTATGTGGTAGCCAGGCAGATGTTGCCAGAGCTCGCACACAGCCTTGACACCGCGGACTGGTGGGTCCAGGTAACGCCTGCCCACACTCTCTCACCCACCCAGTACACCTATTGCCAGCTACCTACTAGGTGTCTCATTGGCACCAGCTTCTTCTTCATTGTCTTATACTGTTGGCACCATCAATAGCCTGTTCCAACGACTCAACGCCTGCTGGCGCTTGTGGCAGGTTGCGGCGGGGCTATCCCTTGCAGGAGTTTCAGGGCTGGTTGGCATCGCCAGCAACCCCGCGTGGTTCAGCTGCATTCTGGTAAGTGTGTGGGAACCCTGCTTGCGTGCTCGTCCACTTCTGGGGTTTTTGCCAAACGCTAAATGCCAATTGCTAAATGCTAGTTGAAGAGCATCTTTGTCAATTTCTTCCTTGCGCCGTGATATGCATGCATACAGTAGCATATGACCCAACAGGCTTTGACCCTTGGTACTGCTTGCCACTGCGGGTCCACTAGCTGTTTCAACCACTGGCTGGGATTTTTCTTTTTGCTGCACGACCGTCTCCCTTGTCTGTCATTCTACCAGCGCCACTGTGTTTTTGGTGCCCGTTTTGCCCTTTGAACGCTCACCACTCTGATCAAACCAGAAATCTGATCAAAACGCTGATCAACCACTCTGATCAAACCAGAAATCTGATCAAACCGCTGATCAACCACACCACTGGTTGCAGCTGGATGTCGTTGTGGACGGCACCCTCCTCACCCGAGGCGCGGTGAATAAACTGAAAGCCTATGGGAGTACAGCCTGGGGAAACGGCCGCCAGGGCCTGCAGGACTTGCTGCTTGAAGGGCTGCCAGAGGAATGCAAGGCTGGGAAAGCAGTGTCAATAGTGGTGGTGCTGGTGGACGGCTATGAGATCTGCCTTGACACCTTCAACCTGCCAGGCTTGAGCGATGTCAGTAGGTTGATGCCCAACGTGACTGGGATCACTCTGAACCTGACCATGGTGTAGTATACTATATGTATGCCGACATATGCCTATTTAGAGGGGTGCCAGCATGAATAGGGGGCGGTTGGCTTGTGGTCAGGCTGTGTTACACTGTGCCCCAGAAGTCGGGTGAGTTGTTACCCCTGCATCCACCAGAACGCCTGTAGGTATACCTGTGTTTCTTATTGAGTGACCGATCTCGGTGAAATACAGCTGCAGTAGGTGCCAGCAAGCGTGAACAAACTAAAGGTACAAATCTCGTTGTAAGGGGAGTTGTGCCTTTATTTTGTGCAACGTGCTGGCTCCCACTGCAGCTGTATTTTTCTTAAATCGGTCACTTTTTGTACACCAATGCTTTGTTGCTGTAAGTTTTTCTTTCCAGTCGGGGTATGCTATTGTCTGTGCTTGCTTAGCAGAAGCAATGTGGAGTTGCGGGTTCAATGCATGGCGCACTTGCGGGTTCAGGGCGCCATCCACGCCATTGCATTGGGTCCCAAATCTTTACAGAACCATGAAGAGACCACAGACTTGCTGACAATTAAGTGCTGTGGCTGTACAGCTGTGAAGCTGCTAGTTTTCATTTGCCCACAAGCAGTGATGCTTCAACCTTGTATCCCATGCCATGGGCCATGATCCATCACCCTCTGACTTTGCAAGTCCACTTTTGTACCCTCTGCCTAAGGTCAAGGTCTTCCTTAATGTTTGCACCGGGTACAAAAGTGAACTTGCAACGTGAAATGGCGGTGGACCCTGGGGTACAGGTTGGCTTTGAAGGAATGTTAGCGACATTTTTATTGTGACTTTTTTTTTTATATTTGAGTTACACAAATGGCACCACTTTTCCTTATTTGCCTTCACGTTCGCACAAGTGCATAAACCTTGTAAAGCTGATGAGCACTTTGTTTTGGTTCCAACCCTAGCATTAAGTTGCTGCTTCGTAGTCAAAAGACAACGACAGTCACTTACGACGGTGCTTTACGCCCGCATGCATGCATATGCGCCCACATATGCGACCGGCCGCACCCTCGCATAAACAGCCGTTCACCCACACATGTCCACAACTCGCCACAGCCCGCCTGCCATGGACAACCTGCGCCCCGTCAGCTTCTGCGTGTGCAAAAACTCCCTGACGGCAGGGCTGTTCGCTCCCGCCATTACCCACAAGCTCAAACTCCAGTCACGATCCAGCCACTGCACAAGGCACGCCAGCAGCACCCCTACAGCGCGCACGGGGCTGCCTTTCAAGCACGCCCTTGTCCTAACCACTCCAGACCCGCCTAAGGTAAGCGTACCCTGCGGCGGCACGGTAGTGTGGTTCAACGTGTGCATGGACTCGGCTAGCGCCGTGAAACCCTAGTAGTTGGATTAAACTGTAGCCGCTCTTCTGAAACAACTTAGCTGCAGAGAACCTTGTCCATACACTTCCAGCTTCGCAGTCCACCACACCCTTTCGCTTGCTGCACCCACCCACCACCCCTAGCCACCAGAACCACGTCAGCCAGTCCAAAACCTAAACCATTTTCAGATAAACTTGGCCATTTCTAGCTATTGTAGTGTCGGTGCCTGCTCCCTTCTGCAAACCTTCACACAACCTGAACCCTCTGCCGCCTGGGTAGGAGCGACCTACTGCCCGTATTGTGTACACTGGTGCAAGGGTAGGGTTTAGGGTTTAGGGTCGAGCTGCAGCATCCGCACACGTGCTTGCGCCCCCTCGCACAGACCCCATATTTTGTAGCGACTCAGCCAGTCAGTCACGCGCTTCTCACAAAACCCTGACAACCCTTGCACGTCCATCTTGTCCCCCACCCACCCACTCCACCACACCCACCACCCACCCCTCCAGGCTTCCCTCCGCACCCTCCTCACCCACCTCCTCACCCACCTCGCACCACCCCCCACCCCCGCCACGCGCCACACCGCCGCTCTATGGAGGAACCTTGCCCACACCTGCCACCGGCCGTCCCTGGAATCCCTAACGAAAACCCTAGGGTGCGCCGCCCTGCTGGCCCTCGCCACCACCTCCTCCCCTGTGCTGGCTGCTGCTCTACCCCCCCTGCCACCCCCCAACGAGGCTGCGCTATATGACAGGTGGGTTTTGGTGCGGTTGTGGGGGGTGAGGGGAGCGGGTAACTGCCACATGCGCGCATGGGTGGTACTTGGGGCCCCAATTCAGAGGTGGCCCAAGATAACGGGCAAGAGGGGTGGGGACATGGTGGTGCACTGGGGGAGTCCTTCCATTTTGTGACAATGCTGGTGCGGCTGATCACATGCATGCCCATGTGGGTTTCAGCCACCAGCTAGGGTAGCATGACCGGGTATGTCTCACCCCAGCTTCTGGCCAAGGTTTGATGTGTTCCCAACCTACCCACCCAATTTCACCCACCTCCAACACCCCTCTATTGGACCTCCTCCACCAGGAAACTTGCACCCCCTTCCATCCTCTGTGTCATGCTTACGCTTGCCCTCCTCCTTCACCTTGATGCATTCTCCCCCCCCTACCTCAACCCGCCCATCCCCACAGTCCCAACCCCTCTCCCGCCAATACCACCCACTTCCCCCTCCAACGTCCCTCCCCAACCCACCTCCACCCCCCACAGGACCCACTCCCACGAGGAAGCTTCCATTTCCTCTGCCTTCGAGGATGAGCTGCTGCAAACCCTACGAGGGTTTGAGCTCAGGGTTGGGTCCGCCATGCAGACCCTAACAGACAATGCGCCCTTCTCCATAGAGGCAACGGGAGGGAAAACGGTGCGTACATGGGCCAAACCGCTGGGATGTGCCACTATATAATTAATCAATTGGCAAGTATGTTTATTTATAGCTTCTGTATTAGAGACGTGTCACTCGTAAGGCTGTAAATCGCATGGGCCAAATCGCTGGAACGTGCCACTACAATAAATTTTTCACCAATACCCTTGTGTCACTCAAATTCTGGGAAACTTAAGATTTATGCATATGTACAAGAATTTGGCAGAGGTAATGGGAGGCACCATGGTGCGCACAAACCACTGAGATTTACCTAGTGACCACTAAAGCCAGCCCACCACCTCTGCTCGTCTCCCCCCATTCTCCCCTTGTGCAGGCCTCATCCCCTCCCCCCCCTGCCAGCCACATTCAAGGCGCAAGGGAGGGATGGATCGAGCTGTCAATTCAGGAGGTGGGGGTGGTGGGGGTTGGTGCAACACGCCTTCCCCTCACACGCCACCTCTATTTTTCCTCCTTGCATGCCTCAAACTTGGCTTTTTCCACCCTTCCACTGGTTTTCCCTGCACCCCCACCACCCAAGGTCCCTCTGCGGAGCCCCGCCCTCCCTCCATTTTCTAGTATAGACCCCCTTGCCCTCCTCTCCTGCCCTCACCCCTATCCACCCCCCACTTCATCTCCCACCTTTCTCCCTCCCCACCCCACTCCAGCCCCTCGCCCCCCACAGGGCGTCGACCTGCAGTCAGACGCGCGAGAGCTTATACAGGAGGTGTGGGAGGTGGTGGCAGACAACTTCACAGATGTGCGGGGCGCCGGGTGGGACCGGAGGCGCTGGGAGGCCCTAAGGGAAGAGGCGCTGGCGCAGCCCATCAAGACAAAGGGGACGGTGTACAAGTGAGTCTGAAACCCTAACAGCATCCTAAAGCTCTGCTATGCTACACCCTGAATCGGCAACGCTAATGGCCGACAGCTTCACCGCAATGCAGAACCACGCACCTGTGCCAACATAATTTACTCCAAAAAACATAATTTACTCTAAAAAACATAATTTACTCTAAAAAACTCCGTTTGTACCAACAGCTCATCGCAACCATCCCCTCCTCACTCCATGCGTGCGCCCCCCCCGTCCTCCCCTCATACACCCCCCACTCCCCCTGTAGGGTGGTGCGTGAGATGATTGCCAAGGGCCTGAGGGACCCCTACACGCGCTTCATCACACCCGCTGAGTTTGCCGCCATGCAAAAGTATGACGTGACCGGCATCGGGCTCAACTTGGGCACAGGGGAGGAGTTTGTGAAGAAAACGGTGCGGGGGTGGGAAGTGCGGATTTTTCATCATCATTTATTCATGTGGGTGGTTTGGCGTAACCAGCAGACCCCATGATAGGCTTTCTTGGCGGTACTGCCCTTTGCATGTTGACTATTGTCACACACACCCAACAACGTGTTCAGGCTGGTAAGCTTGAGAAAGGAAAGGCCACGGTAACATGTTTCCCTTGTCTATCTGCGGCTGCCCCTGGTTCATATATAGCGGGCAGATTCCCTCCCTCGTTCTATATAGAGCAGTCAGCATGGGAGAAAGAAATGTCACCGACATGTGTTTTCTCCCCTGCTTTTTTCCAGGGTATCCCACTCCCCCGTGGTCGCGAGGGTGACCAAGGGGGCATATGGGTGATCGGACTCATCAAGGGGACAGCGTCGGATCAAGCAGGGATTCAACAAGGGGACGAATTGCTGGAAATTGACGGGAAGGGGGTGCAGGGCCTGTCCCCGTTTCAGGTGGCCTCCACCATCCAAGGGGGGGAGGGGGAGGATGGGCAGGGGGTGGCGCCCGTCAGCATCAAGGTGGGTGATGGGGAGGTCATGGTGGGGAGGAAACTGGGGCGTTGGAACCACCTGGGCTGATCATATTGTATCATCATTTTGTCATTCCGCTATTGCCATGGACCCATCCCAGTTGCATCTGGGGGTCCGTTGTGCATCCCCTGCACGCTTAAACCCTGAGCTGTCACCCTCTCGCCAGCGCCCCAAAACCCTAAATGACTATGACACCTTCAAAATTCCTGCAATACCGGTACAAGTACAAAGACATTAAAGCCCGAATCCAGCAACTGGACTTTCGGCAGTGTCCCACTGGCTGAGTGACGACCTCGCCATCCTCCCTCACACACGAACCACCCCCTACCCTATCTTTAAAGTGTTCCTGAGCCTTGTCCTCCCCAGGCCCTTGAACTCTGAAAGCGCCAAACCCTACAGAGACCTGAAATCCTAACCCTAAATCCTACTCCAACCCTGCAGCTGCGGCGGCGAACCAGCGGCTCAATCGACGCCATCGCCATCCCCCGCCCCACGCGCACCACCCCCTCCCCCGTTTCCACCTCGCTCGAACGCTCCCCTGGGGGCGGCAAGGTGGGCGTGATACGGCTGGCAGGGTTCAACGCGCGCGCCCAGTCGGATGTGGCTGAGGCTGTGCGGCGGCTGGAGGGGGAGGAGGGGGTGGGGCGGCTGGTGCTTGACCTGCGGGGGAACAGGGGGGGGCTGGTGTCTGAGGGGGTGGAGGTGGCCAGGCTGTTCTTGGAAGGTGGGTGGGTGAGTGGCCGGGCGGTGTGTGGGGGCCACATTGAGTGGCATCCAAAGTATCCCTGATCCTTGCCCCTAGACGACATCCTATAGCACTAGGGTTTTGCAAGGTAGGGTGACGTGGAGGGTCGGGTGTAAGGGTTTTTTTATGCCATGTTTTCCTGTGACGCAATTGCCCTTGCTGCAGGCGATTGAAAGAGTGCCACCTTTCCTCGCATGAAACCCTAGAGGCCTGACCACGTTACCCTAATGCTATGGGCATGAGTGCCCCACCACTTTGGGCATGAACCTCTTCAGCATGGCGTCGTATTCTTTACCTCCTGTGCGGTCGGACAAACTCTACCTTGTTGGACTCCTTTTAGGGCGTAACACTGAAATGCAGCCCCGTCCTGGCCACGCATCCCCCTCCCGTCTCCCCTCACACATGCTGAACCCTCTCCTCCCCTCCGCAGGGGACGTAACAGTGCTGGTCACAGAGGGGAGGGCGCGCTCCTCGGAGGTGCCCATCACCGCCCCTGGGCCCGCACTAACACAGCTCCCCTTGACCGTCCTGGTGGACGACGCAACCGCCTCGGCCTCAGAGATCCTGGCAGGGGCGCTGAGCGACAACTGCCGGGCGGTGCTGGTGGGCAAGCAGACCTACGGGAAGGGCCTAATTCAGAGCGTATTTGAGCTGCATGACAGCTCGGGGCTGGTGGTGACGGTGGGCAAGTATTTGACCCCCCGCCTGGTGGACATTGACCGCGAGGGCCTAAAGCCGGACTTCAAGGCCATGCCCGGGCAGGCGCAGGCAGAGGAGCGGCTGCGCGCGTGCAGGCTGAGGGGCTGATTACCCTAAGCTAGGGCTTCATTACCCTAGCGTAGGGTAGTGTGCATGCCCAGGCAGGCGCAGGCGGAGGAGCTCCTGCGGGTGTGCAGGCTGAGGGGCTGATTACCTTAGTTTAGGGTCTGATTACCCTGGCCTAGGGTAGTGTATGCGGGGGGGTGCAGGCTGAAGGGTGGATTGCCATGGCAAGTCAGCTGATTACCCAATGTTAATATTGCAGTTTCCTGGACAAGGCAGTGTCTGTGCGTATGCTACCGGTGCTAGCCCAGGGGCTGCTTAGGTCAGCCTAGAACAACGTGCATGCCATTGCTGCCACTGGCTTGAGACTCACCTGCCTGGCACCTGCCCCCACCTGCAGACCAATGCTGAGTCTACATATGTATCATGGCAACAGATTTGACCAAAAATGGCTACACTGGGCGCTGATGCATGCAAGGCAAGGTTTGTCATTTAATGCCAATGGCTAGGTTGGCAAGGTTTGTCATTTAATGCCAATGCCAATGGCTACTTTAGTGCCAATGGCATGCTTCAAGGCCCTGCTGGGAGGTGTCACAGTTGCATAATTTTTTATGAAAGATAGACTGGTGTAAATTTGTATTGAGATGCTTTTAATATCACTGCATTACGAAGTGAAGTGCACTGCTACATGTATAGGATCAGGCCCATTTTTGGGGACCTGGACCACTTTGTACAATAATGATATCCGTTACACATGTTTAAACGGGGGGAGTAATATGGCAGATCACATGTGTGTAACATTTACTCTTACTCACTGTGAGAGCGCTAGCGCTAATAGCCAGGGTCTCAATATACTTTTGAGTCATCTGCATTGCAGGGTACCAGCCTCTCTCAGACTGCCTGACAGACCTGATGCTCAGTCTGAGCCGCATCAAGACCACTGGTCTGGCAGACCATGCATGCTGCTAGCCAGAGCTTGGCTTAAAACCTTTGCCGTCGTCGCAGTACATTTCAAATGCAGTGCACATTGCCAATGCAGTGCACAGTGTCAAGCTGCATGCGGAACAAAGTCGGCAATGCCCATGCCCTGGAGCAGCTGCCAGATCATCAATGGCATGGTATCATTATCTCTACTACCGTTAGTAGTCTGAGAGAGAATTTTTTGTGGAATTTACAAAGTCAAATGATATACATGCAAGTCACCCAAGAGAATTTGTTAATGCTAGCAGCCGGCAAACCAGTAGTGTTTGATTCGATAAAATCAAAATGTGAAGCTGCATGCGGTACATATCACGGCGTGCGCAGTTAGCTAATCGTGAATATGGTGCCAGCGCTGAATGGGTGGGTGAAAAATGTACACTGTAATTTACTGCCAATATAATGCACACTGCATTTTACTGTCAGCAAAATTGCTCACAAGCAGCCATGGTCCCAAAATGATTCACCAGCGTGTGCGTGCTGCTGCTGCAGTTTGCAGCAACTCAATCCACTGCTCCCGCTCCTCCCTGGCCTCGCGCACCCAGTCAGCATCCGGCGGAGTGTCACCGAGGGACAGGCGCTGTGATATGTGCATCACAGGAAGGTCAGCTGCATCCACGCCCATGCTGTATGTGCCATGCCTCCCCTTGATGACAATCACCTCATCTTGCGGTCCTGGTACCTTCCGTGGATTAGTGGCCCACTCTGAAATGCGCAGCTTGGGGTTGATGGGTACCTGTAGCTGCACGCTGCGCACATCCCAGGCACCGAGCGCTGTGAGGCTGGGCATGACCGGCAGCACCAGCGGATCCCTCAGCGAGTAGACATCAAGCACTTTGAGGTTGGTGAGGATGGCTAGGGCAGGGGCCAAGCGCGGTATGCCTTCACCATCCACGCCAAGTGATGTCAGGTGGACGAGGTGTGGGAGATGCGCCATGCAATCAAAAGTTCTTCCAGAACCACAGGAGAGGCCAAGGTCCTGTAGTGATGTGGGGAAGCAGCCAGGCGGGATAGCAATCTGCTTGCAGTCCACATCCAGGCTTCTCAGCTGAGTGAGCTGCCACAAGGAAGGGCTCAAGCCCACTCCCTCATAGATGACCCGTTTGCATACTTCCAGCTTGGTCAGCGCAGGCTGGTGGGCTAGCATTGGGACATAGTCTACCCCGTTCATATTTACTGTTGCCTCGCTGGTTGGGAAGACAGGGTAGCTCTGGCCACCAGTGCTGGGTACTGGGCTGTGGACTCCTCACATCCAAAGTGATGTCCTCCAGGTTGACCAGTGCTGCCATGGCTGGCAGGCTGGGTGCCGCCTGCTCCGGGGTGCAGCGCAGGCACAGTTTCAGGTATGTCAGGGAGGTGAGGCGGAAGGTGGCCTCAAGCATCTGCCCAGCACTGTCTCCCTGGTAAGCGTATGCTGGGTCATGGGCATCAGGAGTGAGAGTCAGCTGAATAAAAGAAGTGCAACAAGTTGGGCTGAGGCTGTTGAGCACGCGCAGGATGTCCTCTGGGTTACCATCCACCTTCGGAAGGCATTGGATGGACTGGGTTGCTGCCAGCCTGGGGCACAGCCAGTCCAGGAACGGCTTGCTGAACACTGTACAAAAAACAACTGCCCAAGCCTCACTTGGACCCGCCAGGGCCTGGTGCCAGCACTTGCACACCAGCTGCAGCTCTGCTTTGTAGCAACACCTCGACTTATTGTGTGCCAAGTCTATCCTCCAATTGAACGGTAGTTGCCCAAAAACTCGCTGCAGCAGTTCGTCTGGGAGGGAGTGTATGGGGCACCTGTTGCACTGCTGCTCCAGCACCGCTGGGCTGCTTCTGGTACTGGCCATGGCACTCACTGAGATGGCTGGGCAGCACTGTTAGTCTGCAAGGCAGTAGGAGTGTCAGTCACTATCTGTAGCAAGAACACCCATCATACAGACCCAGTTCCTGGTATAAGCGTTGTTGCTACAAACTGGCTACTTCTGAAAGCACGCCATACCATGAATGCCATGCATGCCAGGGCCCCTGTTACCGTTAAAGGACGTGGTATCAGAACGGACCGTCTGCTTTACACTGCTTGCAAGCTAATACACACCACTGGGTCTGAATATCACGTCTGTCTGACAGTGGCATGTGCAATGCATGCATCCATTGTGTCCATGCCTGGCACCCACCTTGGCCCTGGCAGTGTCCAGCCCCTGTTGACCTGCAGATTGCTTCCCTGCTGCAATTTGAATTACGAGGTGGTATGAAGCACCTTAACTGTAAGCCTGGCAAATAGAACTGAAAATGTACGCGGTGGTCCCACAATAAAAATAGGGCCCTATTGTGACAGCAAACAAAAAATGTTTTCCTTTTTTGAAGTTCTACAACTGTCACAGTTGACCCATGCTTTGTTTTCTCAGCAACACCAATACATTCCCTTGGTCTATAGGCAATACACATGCCAGTGCCTTTGGTAGAGGTTCTGCAGGTAGTGCTCAAGCTTGCCAAAGCACACCATGTGTACGAAAGTAAAATCAAAGCCTAACGTGTTATGGTATAATTCCCTGATGCTGCACATGATACTTTAATTGCAAAATGCAAGAGGGGAGCACATCAACGACATCCGTGTAAAGAAACGTGCCCCTGGAATGTGCGGGCTAAAATTGGTCGGAACTGTCCTACTGGCCTTGCCTTGCAACCCAGATCCTGTGCGCATGGAGCCACACATACCTTACCAATGCGCTTAGTAATGCTGTGTGCATGGAAAGGTGCCACCTCTTGCCTAAACATATCTGCCAATCTCACATGACACCCTAATGCAGTCACTGCACATATGTATGGCAAATGACAAATTCCCAACCTGTTGCGCATAGAACCCCATTCAGCATTACCATGATGCCCTCATGCTGTGTTTGTAAGCACTTGAAGGATTGCCACTTGTCATGCCTGGTATTCCTGCTTAAGCCCGTTTGACTTGCAATTATATCAAGTGCTACAAAGCTTGCAAACGATCCCTGCCATGGAAATCTAGATCTAGCGACAGCTGCTTGCGGAAATCTGCACTCCAAGTATTCGTGGTGCACATATTGATTAAATTGTGACACTGTTTGGTTGAAATTTAGGTCTTGAAATCTCAGCCACTGCTGAATAATGTATAAAATATGGTACACACTGAATGTCTAAAACCACGTTCAATAGCATCACAAGCAATGCCTTGTTGGCCAAGCAATATCAATGGGCTTGTAATGGCAAGCTTACCCAGACGCTCGACTCCAAATTTAGGAACTGAAGGTGCACAGCAAGACCCCTCTGTATTCCCCTAAGTAGGCTATGTCATTGAGAAAGACGGAACACCAAAAATGACAGCCCGCCACCACTATAAAAGGGTAGTACTGGCGATCACTGGACCACCAGGTGCAGTATGCATGACCGCCTTGAAGATGCTATTAGCACAATGGTCCGCATCAAACAGTGCACCCTGGTACATCAAGTAGTTCAATATGGGGCCTCCAGCAATTGCAACTTGGGATTGGTAGGCTTCTTCAGCTTCACGCTCTGCACCTCCCAAGCGCTGAGTAGTGTGAGGTGGGGTAGCACTGGCAGCACCAGTGGCTTCCTCAGTTGCGACAGCCTCAGCTCCCGGAGGTTGGTGAGGCTTTTGAGGGCAGGGTTCAAGATCCGTACCCCATTAGTGAGCCTCAGGGAGGTCAGGTGGACGAGGTCTGGGAGGAGCTCCAAGCAGTTGATGTCCATATCCGAGGTGCAGCAGAGCTCAAGGTCTTCCAGTGACGTGGGGAAGCAGCCAAGCGGTACCTCCATGCAGTAGACTTCCACATGCACGCTCTTCAGCTGAGTGAGCTGGCACAGGTCAGGGCTGACGCCCACTCCATCCTCATAGAAGCATTCAGGGCCAAAGGTGAACCCTTCATCAATTCGCAGGCTGGTCAGCGCATGCTGGTTGGCCAGCATGTCGACATAATCCTCACCATTTACCTACGGGCCTTGCCTTGTAACCCAAATCCTGTGCGCAAGGAGCCCTATCGACCTTACCAATGCTCTTAGTCATGCTATGTGCATGAAAATGTGCCACCACTTGTCTAAGAATCCCTGCCAATATCACATGACACCCTAATGCAGTACGCATGACAAATTCCCAATCTGTTGCGCATGCAGTGCCATTCAGCATTACCATGATGCCCATCATGCTGTGTACACATGTAAATGGACCGTAGAATTACTGCAACACCATAAACGGTCCATTTACGGTAAGTGTTATGTGGGTCAGCTTGGGAAGGGGTGGAAGATCTGGCCACCAGTGCTCCAGGCTGTCCTGTGGGTATCTGACATCAAGCTCCAGCCTCTCCAGGTTGACCAGTGCTTACATGGCTGGCAGGCTGGGCTCCACCTGATTCGGCCAGCTGCGGATGACTAATTGCAAGGAGCGCAGGGAGGTGAGGCGGAAAATGGCCTCATGCAGCTGCCCCACAGTGTCCCCATAGAAGTCTTGGGTGCAGTAGCTGGAATACCCGTTACCTAGCTGATTGAGAGAAGTGAAGCAAGCTGGGTTGAGACTGTTGAGCACGCGCAGCAACTCGCCAGACTCGATGTGCTTGGCCTTGGTGGTGAAGACTTCCAGGCATTGGATGGACATGGTTGCTGCCAGCCTGGGGCACAGCCAGTCCAGGAACAACTTGTTGTCGTTGTGGAAGCTGTGAAACCACACCTCTGCCCATGCCTCACTCGGACCCGCGAGGGCCTTGCGCCAGCGCTTGCACACCAGCTGCAGCTGCACCCTGGAAAACACGTCCGGGGTCCCCATAACGCATGATTCTGGCCAAATGAAGGGCACTAGCCCACAGATGGGCTGCAGCAGGTCGTCTGGGAGGGTGTGTATGGGACACCCCTCGCACTGCTGGTCCAGCACCGTTGGGCTGCTGCTCCTACTGGCCACGGCGCCTTCTGGGTTGGGTGCTGGGCTGAATGCTGAGCTGATAGCCTGTAGTGAAGCTCTGCAGGGTGGGAGAGTGAAGCCTGGTGTCAAGAGCAAGCAAACGTCCAGTATGGAAATTTTCAACATTAAACACCCAGTGTTATATCAGTTTGAACCCAGTACAAGGCTCTAGACCAAGAGTGGTGTGCAGTGCATAAAGCCATCTTCCCCCCCTCATAAACATGAGTGCAGTTTTCAAGGCCCAGTAACTTGGTAAATATCTTTGGACAAGGTACACCACAGCGCCCTAAAGTTCTTCACGAGATACGACTAGGTTGAACACCGCCCGGCCAGTTGGAAACCCAGTTTCAAACTTGATGAAACTGCTGCCGATCCGGAAACTGCCGCGAGTATCGACACATATCTCTGGCGTGCATAGCCATGTGCACATCAGGCCAACGCTGCACTCAGTGGTACCAGCCACAGCCACCCACCTCACTTACAGACTTCTTGCTCCGCGGCTGCAGTGTGAAACTGAGTGGCGACGGTTGCTGTAGCGTGTGGAACGCGGTGGTTACCTTGAAGAAACGTGCAGTGCTGCTAGCGGAGCATTGGCTATTTATCTAATGATTTCAGGCGCCTGCATGGCCAAGGGAAAGTCAGCAGGATTTTAGCAAAAATACGGGAAACTGCCATTTTTTACATCAAGGCTAGGCCAGATTCCATACCGTGATGGCTGTGGCAGTGATATTTTTCAAAATAGTTTACCGTATGAACATAATAATTAAACCCCAGCACTACACAGCAAATCACATTGGGTTGTTCTTTCAGCAATCACTGCATTGAAGATCTGATGCCTCAGGCCCATCTAGATGTTAAACTTGTATTGGATGTTAAACTTGGTGTTCTGCCAAAAGACCTTGCCACGGTGGCCACTGGCAGTGCTAGTACTCAATGCGCACGTGCCTCATCAGGTTTGACAACCATGCAGAACTGTCTGTGAGACAGCCGCTGACTCAGTTCACGAAGGTCCATCAAAACTGGTAGGAATTCCATCTAATGTTTACACCTAGCACATTGAACACCTGAACACTGCAGGCATGCCTGTCAGGATTGTATTGTATGTGCTGCAGCAGCATGATGCCTACGAATGTCAAGAGCGTACGCACCAAGGGGTGTGAGCTACATTCAATGCTGGCACAGCTGCTTGCTCAAATGCCATTGGGGCCAGCAACAACGCACCATTAGTACTGTGAGCTGTGGTATGGCATTTACTTGACGCATATATGTTATATAACCATGATGGTAGTCAAATCACGCGTCCCAAAGTATGCGTGATGGTGCTTCCTGGTGCAGCCACCCATTCCACTGCTCCCGCTCCTCCCTTGCCTTGCACACCCAATCGTCATCTGGAAGAGTGTCCTCGGGGTCCAGGCATTGTTCTGTGCTCACCACAACACAGTCATCATCATCCACTCCCATAACATACGTGCCGTGGTGCCCCTTGATGATGATCACCTCGTTTTGTGGTGCTGGACCAGCATCGCCATCAATGGGTGGCTGACTGGCCCACTCCCACAGGGACAGTGAGGGGTGTATGGGCACCTGCAGCTGCACGCTGCCCACATAACACACCCTCAGATTTGTCAAACTGGGCATGACTGGCAGCACCAGGGGCTCAATCAGCCAGGAGACGTCCAATGACTGGAGGGTGGAGGCGATGTGCGCATCCAGCACCAGCGGCTCCCTCAACATGCATACTCTCAGCGTCGCAAGGTTGGTGAGGGTGGCTAAAGCAAGGGCCAAGCGCCGGATGCCTCTGCCATCCATTCCAAGCGACGTCAGGCTGACAAGGTCCAGAAGAAGCGCCATGGCATCAATAGCCATATCAGAACCACACTCAATCTCAAGGTCATTTAATGAGGTGGGGAAGCAGCCAGGCGGTATATCCATCTTGCTGCATGTGATACACACGCTCTGGAGCTGGGTGAGCTGCGATAAGTAGGGGCTCACGCCCACTCCCGCATCCTGGCCAGAAGGTTCATGCAGTTCCAGCCTGGTCAGTGAAGGCTGGTGGGCAAGCATTGAGATGTAGTCTATCCCATTCACCCTCACTGTTGCTTCGCAAAGCATTGAAAAGGAGGGTAGCTGTGGCCACCAGTGCTGATACGGCACCACTCGTATAATAGGCTGGGGTATTTAAATACCACACGAGTCCAAGACTAGAAAGTAATGGTTACAAGCGTGTGGGAGTGATGGGTAGCAAGCGTACCCAAGAACTGACGTCAAGAGCACACAGCGAAAGAATAAGTAGATTCGCTCATATAAGAATATGGTGCCTTGGTAACATCCTATATTTGGTATAATAATATACTTACTAAATAAAACCCTAAATGCTTATGATATTCACAAGCAGTTCTGTATCAAGTGCTGGGTACTGGGCTCTGGGTTTCTGACATCAAGCTCAATCATCTTGAGGTTGACCAGTGCTGACATGGCTGGCATGTAGGGCGTCACCTGCTCCGGGGTGCAGCGCAGGCACAGTTGCAGGGAGCGCAGCAAGGTGAGGCGGAAGGTGGCCTCAAGAAGTTGCGCAGCGCTGTCCCCCTGGTAAGCCTTTTGTGAGTATTGAAGCTCGAAAGAAGTGAGGCAAGATGGGTTAGGACTGTTGAGCACCCGCAGCATGTCCTCTGAATTGTCATCCGCCTTTGGAAGTTTCAGACCATTGATGGACTTGGCTGCTCCCAGTCTGGGGCACAGCCAGTCCATAAATGACTTGCTGTAGCTGTTGGAGAGCCAGTAACACTCCATGTCAGGCCATGCTTGACTTGGACCTGCGAGGGCGATGCTCCAGCGCTTGCATACCAGGTACAGCTGTGCTTTATACAGCCGCTTAAACCCGTACGGGGCGCCTGGGTCGTATCTTGCCCATATGAAGGGCAGATGGCCAAAGATGCGCTGCAGCAGGTCATCTGGGAGGGAGTGTATGGGGCACCTGTTGCACCGTTGGCTGAGCACTGCTGAGCTCCTGCTGGCCATGGCACTTGCTGACTCAGTCTGCTGCATGGTGTGTTGGCTGCTGTGTCAATCTGCAGTGCACAGAGGAAAAGTCAGCTAGGAGCATGGTCATGAAGCATACAGCCAGCAGCAGAAGGGACTGGTAGCTACAGCTGAGCTAGGTAAATCAGCCTCGGAAACCTGGACTCCAGGTTGAAGCTACAAACGTTGTAGTGACTACAACTGACGTTTTGGTTATCATACTGAGGAGCCTTCTGGGTATCTTGAAGGATTACACGATACAACCCTAAGCACGTTAAATGGGCCCCAATGGAAGGGCATCATATTCTGGCCAGGGTGAGCTCTGTGTACTGCAATTGGTAGCTACAACATAGACAACGCCTGTCAGGAGACTAACAGTATTACAAAAGACGCTATGTAAGCACTTGCAATGCCATCCTATTTCACCCACCTTCCTGGAACTAGATTGCAGACTCAGTGACTAGCAACTTGCTTTTCAAAGAAGCTGGGAACCTGGAGGACATGGAGAGCTTTGCAGTATCTCTTCCTGGTTACAGTGTGGTGTCCACTACTGTGACAGTGTACGAAGGGTCTTGATACTGTACACTGAGTGTTACAAAGTTTTAGTACCAAATAGAGAGTCTTGAGGTACGACCTTATGCATGCATTATCACAATAGACCATGTAGGTAATTTTTGGTGAAAACATCATGATAGGGGGTGAAATGAGTACAGACAAAAAGGCTTTTGTATGATAAATAACTGTAGTTCATTGTACAACTACCCATTGGCTTGCACATATCGTCGTGATACCAAGCTTCAAGGAGCACTGGCTTGGCAATGTGATAACCACAACGTCCTCTGTAACAGTCCAAGCAGTACTGGTACAGCATAGGCTGGAACATCATGTTCACCTTGGAGTCCATAATTGCGCAGCCTGTCCATAATTGCGCAGCCTTTAAGGATTGGACATGTCGCAGGCGCTGCGCGTGGGCTTGTGCCATGGGCCAAAGAAGGGGAGGGCATCACACTCCTGTAGCATGCTGCCAGCAGACCTTGTTCCCTCAAATTATCACAATCGGTGCGGCACATTGTGGTTGGCACTGTGGTAGGTGGTGTGGGGTGCCAATTTAGGCAAACCTCTCCATGCATGGTGTGATCAATCAGGAGACGAAGCCACTCAGTGATTGTCATAGCCTGAGCGTAAATTGAAGCAGTTAAATGACATGCAAGACTGGCAAAGAAACTGGCAAAGCCCCATACACTCCCTCCGGGGACCCAGATGATCTGCTGCAGCATGACGTGCACATCATTGGGCAGCTACCCTTCTACCAGTGGCCCAGGCTGCAAAACAAAGATGGCTTATCATAGATGGGTATACATCATCATGATCTGCGGTAGCCCATTGGTAATGAACATGATTGTTGTACAAATCAAGCAGAGCTGCCAGCTGTAATGCACGCGCTGCCAGTCGCTGTGGCATACATTACAAATGTGAATGATAAAATTCATAACATTTGCAACAACATCATGCGCTGGAAGCATTGCTGCAGAGTTTAAAAATCATTACCAATGGTATGAGTTTAAATTTTACAACAATGTGATCAGCTTGCATCAGGGACTCCACTGACATGCAGGGACTCCACTGACTTCTTCTGAAGAATGAATATTTAACCTCGAGTTCCACATGCTCATACAGGCCTGTTCAACTTGGCGTTTGCTTAATAATTTTCTCTCTTCAAACTGGTAGATCTGACTCATTGAGTCAGCCACATATTAACAAATTTTCGAGCCAGTGACCCCTTAACGTTAGTACTACGCCATTGCGCGCCCCCTTCCTTTCTTTCATGTAGTTACACAGTGTAGTGCACTCCTCTCTCAGTGACGCCACCAATGATTGTTCAGTCTTCCTCCAATCTTGACATTCAATGACTCACGACATTCAACCTCAGGCTCACATTGAATGCTGTTCTAGCCATCTTGCCAGGTGTAACATAAACGTGTATAGTATTACCTCCTCTCAAGAAAATGGTTACTCATGGCATAGCTAGCTGTAAACCGCACACAGGACGTCCTATAACTGGTTGACTGAGCATACCAACTGTAACAGCTGCCCATGCAGTAATGTCAGTGAACAGTGCGCGGTTCATATGAACTGTCAGGTGCGCCACATCGAATGATTTGTCTTTGCATGCAATGGCCCATGGCCATCACTGGCTGACAATTTCTCATTAGCAACTTGCACATGCGCAACCAACCCCTGCCCAGAAGTACAACGCCTGGCACTGCATGCAAACAGACCCCTCTCGTCGAAATTGATAAACACATAAATCGCCCTCTGCGCCCCCGGAGGAGCTCCGCACGGTTCAAAACAGGCATAGAGATGCATTGCAACACGCCAAGTGGACTAAGAACGGATCCATGCCTGAAACCTGAAGGGCATTTTGCCCATGGAGGGCTGAATTGGGGGTACCGTACCCTTTCCTGAATAAATCCCCTCCGAATTGGATAAATCATTTACTGGGCTTCCTTGAATAAATCCCCTTAGAGATATCATTGACCTAGAGACGCGGTAAAAGGCACCGGGACTGCGTGCATTACTAATTGCTACCAAAGCTTTAACAAAAACAAAGTGGAACACTGTGCACATCCAAAACTTTGTGCTAGCCCACCCCATCCATGATACAAAAATCGGGTCTCATCTCTCGCGTCCCCCCTTGGCGACACCCCTCGACCCCACGCTGCATCACGGGCCCCTGTCCTGATAACCTCTCAAACCCCTCACATGCCAAACCCAGCCACGTGGCTTGTTCACATGTCAAAATCTATCCATCCCCACATGGTTTCCGCCTCTGTACCGATTCACATGTCAAACACATCCATCTGCATGGTTTCGTCTGTGTACTGCCCGTGGCCTGAGATGGCGAGGGAGATGGCCTCACCCAGGCGCTCCTTCAGCACTGGCTTGCTCAGGAATCCGTCCATCCCCGCATTTAGGCACTCATCCCGGTCCTTGTCGGACGCATTTGCCGTCATGGCCACAATGGGCAAGTCGTACCCCTGGGACCGAATCACCTGCAGGGTGGGATTGGGAGAAGTGGGTTCAGTTTCTTGTGCAGAATGGGCTTTGTCAAATTGCAGTGTTCCATACTCCCAGTACTTGACCACACACCAGCTGCCTACTGAGAAGCTGATGCACCCAACTACGCAACGCACGCACTCTACGCATGCAAAACCCTGTCCATGGCACTCGAAAGCCAGCTGCCCGCCAAAAACCCTGTTCAGCCACAACATCCCATGCACATACCACGTCCACTGCCCCCCCCCCCTACCCCCAGCACCCCAGCAAAATGGGCATCCCCCCTCCCTCCCTCCCCTACCCTTCAATGCCAGGCACGGACAAGCACCACATCATGCTGGGATCCTGCTGCACACCCAAAACCATGCACATCCACCACAACCCATTCCCATAGCCCCTGTCCAAACGCATACACCTCCCCACCATCAAGAACCCATCCCTCTTCCCCCGGCTCACCTGCGTGGCCTCCACCCCCCCCATGCCCGGCATGGACATATCCATGAGCACCACATCGTACTGGGACCCGCTCTGCGCAGCCTTGCACACCGCGGTGATTGCCTCGTGTCCATTGCACGCCACCTGGCAGTGCAGCCCCAGGGACACAAGCATCTTGCGGGCCACCGTCTGGTTGATGAGGTTGTCCTCAGCAAGCAGCACACGCTTACCCTGCGCAAGGGTTTTGTAGGGATCAGTCATGCACTAAGCGGGTTTGGAGGAGGCTGTTCAAATCTGCAAGACTTTCCAGAGTTCTGTAGGGTTTTACAGGGTTTGGTAAGGGTATTGTCAGCATCTTGCGGGCCACCGTCTGGTTGATGAGGTTGTCCTCTGCCAGCAGCACACGCTTACCCTGCGCAAGGGTTTTGCAATGGTTTCGTCAGCGCCGGTAGGATATTGGACTTTCATTGTCTGCACTCCAGGCCGTCCACTCTGCCCTCCAAGGCCTGGGGGGTTTCGCAGGGTTTGGTGAGGGTTTGATGGCACCTTCTTGGCCACCATCTTTTGTCAATGGCCAGAGGTGCACGCTACCTTACGCAAGGGTTCTCTAAGGGTACTGTTAACCAATACCACCTCTACCCTAATGGTGGCGCACAGAGCCTCCTGACAGCCCAAAACCCTAACAACCCAAAATTATGACACCCAACACCCTCCCGTGCTCTCCTGCTACTGCCCGCACCTGGATGGCAGAAAAGTCAGGCTTGCTTTTCCGAATATCCAGGGACGGCCGCCGCCCAAACGACATCCCAATGGAAGTGTGGTCTGATCCCCCTTCGCCACCAGCCAGGTTGCCACCGCTGGGGGGCCGGGGGAGGGAAGATGTGGTGGGGAGGGGGGGCATGCCGGTGGGTGGTCGTTGGGAGGAAGCTTCCGAGTGTTGCGAGTGTGGGGAGGGGGTTGTGTGGGGGGTGGAGGTGGCTGGGCTGGTGTTGGTGGGGGTGGCTGTGGTGGGGGTTTCTTGAGGGGGCCTGGCTTCAGAGAAGGAAACTGCTGCGCGAAAAACAGGGGAATGTCATTGCTCCGCAGCGGAGGTGAGGCACATACACACACACATGTAACATCAACCTCTTTCAAACACCCGGAGGAGAAGCTATGGACCCTATCACCCCCACCCCCCCCCACACGCACTATGCAGGTAGTGATGCGCTTCGTACATCCTGTGCGCCCCCGACATGTGGTCAATCACATGTCCTTTGCTTGCCAGGGCTGCACCCCTTCCCAACCCAAGCATCACCCCGTTCCAGACCCTAGACCCTACACACGAAAGCACCATCAACTGCCCCCTCCCCTTCTCCCCTCCCAACCCCACCCCCCACACACGCACTATGTGGGTAGTGGTGCGCTTCGTGCATCTTTGCGCTCCCGACATGTGGTTCGTCACATGGGCGCTGCTTTGCAAGGCCTGCCCACCTTCTCAACCCTCTGACCCCACCCCTAGACCGTACACATGCAAGTACTATCCAGTCTACCCCCCTCCTCACACCATCAACCCCCCCCACTCCCAACCCTCCACACACGTACTATGCGGGTAGTGATGCGCCTCGTGCATCCTGTGCGCCCCGGACATGTGGTCCGTCACATGGGCGTTGTTTGGCAGGTTGCCGTTGCTGCCCACGCGGCGCACCCCCACACAGTGCATGGCGTTGGCGTCGCCAGGTGGAGGGTTGAAGGGCTGGCCAGGGTGGATGGGGGGCAGGCTGGGGGCCCACCCAGAGTCCATGCTGGCGCAGCTGGGGGCCTGTAAGAAAAGAGGGGGCACGGTTTAGGGTCTAGGGTTGAAGAGATGCTGATAATGTTCTGATCTATGTGTGTGTTGGGAGGAGGAGATCCTGGCGGGCAACAGGCGCAGGCGAGTGCCCGCCAGGATGCACTTCAGGTGCACTTCGCCGCACCTGAAGTGCAGCGTGAAGTGCAGCACAGAAGTGTTGCTTCAGGTGTGGGGCTGACATGGAAGATGCACACTGTCCACCAAACCAATCCTGCTGATGCTGTAGCCTTGGCTGGTACTGGAGTTTATCAAGGCACAAACAATACCCCCACCTCTCCCACTACACCTCACCACTTCCATCGCCCCTCTACCCTCCCCCATACCCTAACTGCACTCACCCCACGCTCATGCTGACGCCGCTTGCACTCAACCCTAAACCCTAAACCTTAAACCCTACACCTCGCCCCTCCCCCAACACCCTTTAGCTTAAACTAGAAACTGCACTCACCCCCACGCTCATGCTGACGCTGCTTGCCCCTGCATCGCTGGTGGTTGAGTCCATCGACTTGCGCCCGTTGAAGCGCGAGCGCCGCACCTGGTGCATGCTGGGGTTGAGCATGGGGATGGAGAACCAGAACACCGATCCCTGGCCTGGCTTGGACATCACGCCTGCGGGAATGGTGCAGGGCGTTGGTGGGGATGGAGTGGCGGGGAAGTTGCAGGTAATTGGTGTGGGACTACAAGTCCATGTCATTGCGAACACCCTACCCAAGGGTTTTCATGCCCATGCAAAACCCTACCCAGGATTCCCCATATCCCCACAAGAATCACGCCAACACACCTATCTCCCCTGACAGTACCACCACCTGCTTGCAGCAGATGCTGAGACCCAGCCCCGTGCCTCCCTTGCATCCATGCGCAGTAAACCCTGCCCAAGGGTTTCACGCCACCTCAATACCCTACCCAAGGTTCCCAAGCCCCCACCAAGCCCCCACCCAGGGTTCCCCCAAACGCACCTATCTGCCCTCCGAGCACCGCCACCTGCTTGGAGCAGATACTCAGCCCCAGACCCGTGCCGCCCTTGCTCCTGGGCCGCTTCATTTGCTCCTCAGTGCCCTGAACATACTCCCGGAACAGGCTCCTCAGCCCCTGCTCGCCGATCCCCACCCCGGTATCCAGCACCTCAAACACCAGCACCTCCCCGTGGTAGTGCGAGTCCCGGACCGCGTACCGCGGGTCGGGCTGCGAGACCACGTAATTCCAGCCCTCTGCATCACAGCAGATGTGCATGCCGGCGTGGGATTTACCCCCAGTGACCCCCGGCGCGCCAGCTGATTTGCCCTCGCCGGTACCCCCCGCGGTAATGGTGGGGTAGGTGGCGGCGGCTGGCGCTGCGGCGCTGCTGTCCGACTGACAAGACCCCCCTTCAGAGCTGAACGCGTCGAAGGATTTCCGCACGTCGAAGCTGCGCCTGCTGGTGTAGTTGTGGAGCTTGGTGAGGAGGCGCGAGAAGGTGGTGGGGGGCCGGGCGGGGGTGAGGCGGCTGGGGGGCCCGCCGCTCCAGGCATTGGGGTACAGCCGGCTGTGGGAGAGGGGGACAGGGGGGCGCACCACCCCGTCGCCCCCCGCAGGGGAGGAAGCCAAGGTGACTGCTGCTGCTGCGGCGGCTGCTGCGGCGGTGGCGCTGGTGAGTGTGCCCGGTGCGTCCTCGGTGCCGGTGGCTGTCGGTTCAAGCGCCGCCGGCGCCGGGGCGTTGATACCCTCCGGTGGGGTTTCCCCCCCTTGGTCCACCCCTGGGTCCGACAGGCCCCGCTTGAGGGCGGTGGCGGCGCGCACAGCTGCATCCTTCATCAGCGCCTCTTTGAGCAAGCCATTGACTGTGGGGCCCAGCTGAGTGTCCACCTCGGACCAGGTCACGTGCTTGGGGGCTGCGGGGGTTGCGCCATGTGCGCCGTCCTCGGAGCTGGTTTCGGAGCCCGATGCCAGCTGCGCCACCAGGGACTCAACCTCTGAGGCGCTGGGGCGGAAGTTGCCATCCGTCACCCGCACCTAAAACACATAAACACAAATTAGCAACAACTCGAATTCAAAAAAAGAAATCGAATAAAACAATTCAGAAAATATACATAATTAACTACATTCACATTCGATAGCAAATGCATTGGTTACAAAATTACAGGTGGATCTTCGATTGAAAACGCGCCTTGAGATGTAGCTAACAAAATGGGCTGTGATTCTCATAAAACTTACTGTCATCTTGTGTGCAGTCTCTCCTTGAACCAAAGTGAGTACATGAAGCAAGACCTAAGAAAACACATTATGCCCGTCCACTCCCTTACCTTGAGCTTGATGTAGCCGCGCTTGGTGAACTTTGCCGCATTGGTGTACAGGTTGAGCAGGATCCCCGTGAGGCGGTCGGGATCCCCAAGCACCGTGGGGGCCACGCCATCCAGGTCAGGCCGCAGCAGCGCCACGTCGCCCTCCCGCCCAATCATGGCCTCGATGATGCAGTGCACATCGCCCACCTGCAATACAGGGTTAAGGGTTTAGATTTAGGGTTTGCGCTCATATTAGGGTTTCAATGGAGGGTTCAAAAAGCGCCACCTCGCCCTCCCGCCCAATCACGACCTCGCTGATGGAGTGCACCTCGGCCAAGTAGAGATTTGAGACAAACGGTTTGCAAACGGTGATGGGAGGCATCAAAAGGGCCATGGGCTGCCCTTGATACGAAGACTCGAGTAGGAGCGAAGTAAAGCAATGCCAGCACAGGGCTCGGTACTATATGTGTGTGCAATGCTGACTGCTGCCCTGGCTGTTACAATGCATGTGTATCATAATACATGTAACCAACCAGCCACCCACCAGCTCCGGGACGTCCATCTCTGTGCGCACGATGTCCAAGGTTTTGCCTGCCTCCAGCTTGAAGAAGTCCAGGAAGTTGGACACTGTGGACAGCAGGATGCTACCAGACACGCGGATGGTCTTGGCGAGCTCGCGCTGCTCCTCCTGCAAGGCGAGTAGGGTGTAAAATTTAGGGTTTAAAATCAGGGGAGGACAAAGTACCTACGAAATATTCTTGTGTATTGTTTCGTTTTTATTGTTTACATTGGGAATTCTTTCGTATTCATATAACGGTTCAGGATGAAGCCACCTGCAGCGGCGTCTCCAGCAGCATCTCAGCACTGGCCAGGCCCACATTGAGCCGGGTGTGCACTACATCATACATCACCCCCCATGGCCCCAAATACGATACCCTCCCACCAGACACCATCCCCCACCACTGTACCCCTCAACTGCCAGTCAAAGTTGTGAACATAAGGGTTTCGGGTTTTTTACGCACCTGCAGCGGCGTCTCCAGCAGCATCTCAGCGCTGGCCAGGCACCCGTTGAGCGGCGTGCGCACCTCGTGGCACATGAGGCTCATGAACTCGCTCTTGGCCTCGTTGGCGGCCTTCTCCTTAGCGATGTGCAGCGCGCGCTGGGCGGCTTGCGCCTGAGCTAGGGCCAGCTCCTTCTGTGCCTGGATGCGCGCCCTGGCCTCCTGGATCTCCTTGGCTGCCACTGCTAATGCCAGCTTGTGGTTCGCAAAGGTGTGCCTGTGGGGGAGGGGATATTGGTTAAGGAAGGGTGGGTGCACAGTCAGGGTGTGGGAAAGGGTGTTGCAGACGCATAAGCGTGGTTGCGAAAAGTCAACTAATGCGTGTGGCCAGTGTCCAGGCCAACTATACTTCCTTAGCAGCCACTGCAGGTGACAGTTGAGGAGTATCCAAAAGGACCAGGCCCCCACCTGACTACCAACGGTGGGTGGAATAAAATATGGAGTGGGTTGTGCGTTGCGTTAATGCTCCCCACCCCCCTGCTCCCCTCCCACACCCAGCCCTGTACCCTACAAAAGCGCCCCACCCACCTGCGGTACGAGTCCGACAGGAACGACATTAGCCCGCCCACCGCCCACGCCACCACAATGTGCACGGTGGCGTCCTGCGACAGCACCGCCCCATCCTTGTGCCACACATGCACAAGCACCACAGGCGCGGCCAGCACCACGGTCCCCAGCAGCCAGCGGATCTTGAGGAAGGTGCTGGTGCAGATGAGGAAGTAGGCGGCAAAGACGTAGTCCTGAGCGTGGTCCTCCTTGAGCGAGACCAGGAGGGTGCAGATGGCGATGCACATCAGCACCGAGAGGCCGACCTCCTCCTGCATGAGTAATGGGGTAGGTGGGTGAGGGGAGGATGCAGTGGTGCCAGTGGTTGAGGCTGTGGTGCAGTGCACCATGCAAGGTCCCACAGCAGCGGCAGTAAACCAATGGCATATTGACCGCCGGCAGCCCTATTGATACCCTGTGCATATGCAGCGGGGTGTTGCACTGCAATGGGCTGCTATCCAGGTTGAGAGGCCAATCCATCTGCGCAGGAAATGCCGCTGGGTTGCGTGTGGGTGGCGGCTGGGTTGACGCTTCCGACCTGCTTGGCTGCCACTTGTAGCATAATGTACTGTAGTACAGCCATGCGCTGCTACGCAGGCCATGCAAGCCCACCGGCAGCACTACTGTGCATGCGTGTGCGTGGGTTTGTGGCTGAGTTGGCTGGGTTGTTGCTGCCTCTGTACCTGCTTGGCTGCTACGTGGCCCAGCTTCCTAGACCTGGTGTTGAGCAACCCCAAAATGGTGTAGAGGAAGCCCATGTTGGCCAACTGGGGTCCAAACTCTGGCAGGAGGTCCGGTAAGGCCAGCTTGACAGTCATGACCTTGGCCAGTATTCTGAACACATAGCAGATGATGTCGAAGCACAGGATGAAGATGAGCACCGGCCACCGCTTGGCAGCAATGTTGGCCAGATACTCCCCTTCCAGCTCTGTAGACAGTGAGAACAGTGGGTTAAGAGGTAAAGCTGGGTGTAGAAACTGCTGCCTTAGTGAGCCCAACACACACATGGCTTAGGTTGTGAATTTGGGCCACCCATCAAAGGGTGACAATGCTGTAGTAGGGACAATGCTGCTGGTATGCACGAGACTCAGGGACCCAACATGGACTGGTGAAAGTAGCGGCGTACTTTTCGAGCGGAAGGCAAGTGATATTGGGTGCATCTGCAGCAGCTTGGCATCGTTGTCCAAGCAGGCGATGGCCTCTGCATACAGCGCTGCATTCTTGCTACTCAAAGTGGGCTCCGCAAATGCCTGCAAGCTGCTCGACGCGCCGAATAGGAACGGCTGCTCCTCTGCATTGGCTTCCTTTACCATATCGTCTGCTATCCCCATCGCATGCTATGGTTGCAGTGGTCCTCCAGAGGTTCTGACCATGGCTCTGGCTGCTGCCTTTTGGGATTTCCTACCACCCACGGATTTCCCACCACCCACCACCCAAAGACGGGGCTATGGGCTGCTGCCAGGTGCGTTACAAACTTATTGAAGAGGGGAAACCGGGCTATGAAGTGGCTGCAGTGGTTTCACACCACCTACACAACTCTCTGGTCAGCCTCGCAAGGTGAGTCACCGCAGATATTTACTGGGAGCCACCACTAGTGTACTTTACCGCATTGGACACAACCGGGGTTCACTGTCGTGCACATCACATACGGGAGGCGCAAAAGCTAGCTGAACGTGGCGATCAGGGCGCTATTATGAACAGTCGCGTGCCGCCTTGGGAGGTGGGCAAACCACAGGCTGTTACAAACCAATCTGGCACCAGCACATTCACAACAGTCGATACGCACAAACGCAGTGTTGCAAAACCACGCGCGCAGAGCTAACTTTGCCTGATTGTGGCGGATAAGGAAACCTACAGACTGGTTGTGGCTTACAACTTGAAGGCCAATACTGCAAGACCTGGTCTGCAGCAAGACTGCAGCCACAGCTTGCACTTGCTTGCCGGATTTGCAATGCGAGGCTCAGCAGCCGCAGCTGTAAAGTCACGTGCACCCAAGTGGCTCGTGACATGGCACCACACGTGGCTGAAGCAGAGGCAAGACACGGTGTGTGCAGCAATCAGATCGCCTGCTGCAGTATCAAGGGGGCTCTCGCAGACTCGATCAGCAGTCGTCAGCTTACTGCGAGTCGATAAGCAGCAGCTTTATCTCGATGTTGCCAAGAACTACTTGTGCTGGCAGCTTGCTGAACCGCCTTCGTTGACACCCCCCTTTCTCACTCAACCTCCGTCCCAGCAATGGATGCAGATCATGTGGGTGCATGTCTTTGCAGGGCTTTCTAAGGCCCAGCCGGTCCATGAAGTGTATATTTGCTTGAATATTCCTGTAATGATGGGAGGTGCCCGAAACCACTGTTACACACCAGCCGTGCGTTTCAATTGCATGGCCCTGTCCTACTAGCTTCTAGGGAAGACCAGCCCTCCTTGTTATCCCAGCCTTGACTTCCACCCTTCTCCATGGACCCAGCAACAGCGGTGGATGACTGTAGTGGCTGTTGCAACAATTGTCACTGCTTGTAAGCGGGCTAGGCGGCGCCCTGTCCTCTGCCATGCTCAGGTACATGACCACCAATGCGCTGGTCATTAGAACTGGCTTATAACACGATACGGTAAGTGAAATGCATGCTATTGACATCAATTTGAATTCTATTGGGAACTGCAAGAAGAAATGCAAAGCGTTTGGACAAGCATTGACTCAGTCACTGCTGGCGAGAACTCCATGCTAGGCCAACTCACTAAACCCAGGCCGCTAATGGCACGGCGCGGCCACATGAAAGACAAGCAAAATAGGTGTGCTGCTTGGGACATGACTGGCGTTGTGGCACAGGTCACAGCAGTTTCATAAATACAGCCTTCACATTAAGTACAGAAGCAAGAAAAAAGGGACAGTTTTCCTAGGGTGTTGCCACTGCTCTAGCGGGTATGTGCACAAAGGAAACAAAACAGCTCTTTACTGAAGTCTGGGAAATGAATGCTATGGTACACAGATAACAGAAATGCTGCGGCGGACAACCGTCGCTATTCTGTCCTGTTATGTATGGTACACAAATAATTGAGGGTTGCTTATATTGACGTTGCTGCAACCCACCATTCCTCGGTGCAGGACCCCACACCATTCTTTTGCCAAATGGGTCTCGTCACTTGACCAGCACCGGCACCGGCCCTCAAAAGGGGTCATAATCCTTCTGCTTGCAGGCAGGTGGCTCATGCTTGCTATTGGCCGCACCCTTCCGATGCCACTGCCCTACACCCAGGGCAATATGCCCTACAGCCCTTGCAGCACAGCCCGCCCAGAACGTTTAGCTTACCACCTCGCTCCTGTCTTGTACTACAAGTTGTAGTCAAGTTGTAGTCTATCCTGGCCATGTCTTTGAACCGTACCCTATCCCCATCTTGTATCCTTCCCAGCCGCTTATGCGCGCGCAACCAGCCTGGAGAGGGGGTTGTCCTCCAGCAGCCTGCGGCTCAGCTCCTCCACGATCATGCCTGTCTCATGCCCCGCGCCACCCAGAAAGTCGCTGTTCTCCTGGGCGCGTCGCACCAGGTAGGGCAGGACCAGCTCCACAGGGCCAAAGGGGACGTATTTGTAGGCCTGGGGAGGGGGGAGGGGAGGTGTGGATGACCTGATGTGATGCAGGGAATATCATATCAAATCCCACGGGGCACCACCCAGCATGCATGCATAGTCCATTCCCTGGAGTGTGCATGGCCAGGTGCCATGCAGGGAATACCAAATTAAATCCCAGTTTAAGCGGTGAGGTGTCAGCACAGCTCAATGGGGCACCACCCAGAATGCATAGGTAGTCCAATCCCTAATCTGCAGCGAGGCGGTACCCTACCTGGTAGCCATTGGCGCCCAGAATAAACGTGAGGTGGTCTGACATGCCCAACAGTTGACCAAAGGACACCCCTGACTCCGGCTCCAGCCCCAGCTGCCCCATGAGCTGCACCGCGCGCTGAATGGAGGCCTGGTTGTGAGACGCCACCATGGTCTCGCTGCCATCGGTCGCCACGCTGGACAGCAGGGTCTCCATGCACCTGCCAGGGGGAGCGGGGGAGTGTTTTAGATTAATCCCAATTGGTGTGGAGGGTTGTGCGACATGGCGGCGCATTGTTGTGGCAGCCCATGGCTGGCGTTGATAACCATGCATGGCGCTTCTTTCAATGTGTGTGGACTTTGTCAGCAAGCTGGCAAAACCAAAACATTCTACCCATGTGGTTAGTGTTAAACTCCGCAAGGAACTGAATAGCCCCCAGTGCTGCTGGCCTCCTAATCACTAGTTGCATGCGCCATCTTCACACCTGTCACCCACCCTTGGACACGACACCAAGCACTACCACTGAGCGGCATCCCCCACCCAGACCCCACTCCCCGCCATGACCATACCTTGTGAAGCTGGCGTGTGTAGCCTCTATGGAGTCGTGCACAGGGCTGGGGTAGCCCATGTCCGCGGCGCGCTGCCGCTCCAGTACCATGTATGCCCCTCGCACCAGCTTGGCGCCAAAGTGCCACCCCTCGCGCCGCGCACGCTCCAGGTCTATCGCCAGCCTGTCGTGGCAGTCCTGCAGGCAAGCAATATATTTGTCACGAAAAATCATGCCCTTCGATTCTCTGGCAGGGAGCAATATGCTTTGTATTTCCTGCCACGATCTCTATAGAATTAATGCCTTAAATAATTGCGAGTTGGGCACAAGAGTTGACTAGGTAAACCTGTCTGTGTCTTTTACTAGCCAAGACATGGAACTGCAAGAATCCTCAAACCTTTTGACACAGCTTACCTTGAGGTAGGCCTGGTAGGTGTTGAATATGCAGGGTTGCTGCACGTTGTATGTGCGCTGGAGCTGCGTGACTGTGTTGTCGATGGCGGGCTGGAAGTAGGTGTGCTCAGCGTCAACCATGAGGCGCACATTGGCCTGCAGGAACACATAGGGAATGGCATTGGGTGTTGCGGTGAAGGCTGCCAGAGGGCAATGGCCTAATTAATCTGGGGCGATAGAGTGGCTGGGCAAATGACGGCCAACAAGGTGAAAGCAATGAGCACTTGAACTATAATTGTGTGAAGCTCAGAATGACAACATACATCACAAAGTGCAAGTCTGCAAAACTGGCACATCCCTGGTGCTCACCATATGCTGTGGTCGCAACACAGTACATATGCACGCGAGTACCCTTTTGCACCGCCATGCGCACATGTTCAACTCCCAAACCCACATCAGTGCTTCACAACTTTCCATGCCTGCTGCACTTAAACAAAAAAAATTCCACGCAGGCACCAAGGCTCTGCCAATCTGCAAAAGGGCAGCTGCCTCGCCAGCCGCATGCCAGCAGGAACCCACCTGCGATGCAGCCTGTGCCAGCGTGTCCACCCGTAGCATCATGTTGTCAAGCAGCTTCAGCTCCTCTGCTGTCAGGGCGGAAAGCGCAAAGGGGCCCTGGTGGCGGCACCGGGTGGCAATCTCAGGCACGTCCTGCACCCGCACCTGCAGGCGGGACAAGGGGGAAGTATCATGAGGATCGTGCCAGACCCCCCCTATTTACAGCTGAAAGGCATTTGTATCTCCAGCGGGGATGCATCCAATGATCATTGCCACACGCCATGTGCTCTTGTCCGCTGCTAATTGGAATAGCAACTGTCATAGTCCAGTATTATCATTCATGGACCAAGCCAATGCCATGCAAGGAGCAGGAATATCCCCTGCTCCAAATATGCAGCCATTACAGCTGATGATACGTATTACGGCTGATAAATTGGTGGCCCACCTGCTTGCTCCAGCTCACGTAGTCAATCATCCCAGACTGTGTGGTGTCCAGGTGCTTGAACAGCTGCTCCATGCGCTCCGAGGTGCTGTCAATGAAATGCTCCCTGTATACCTGGAGCGCAGGATAGCAGGAGCTGATTGCAAGGTACTGGGAAGGACATATAGCTAGCACACCTCCAATGTGCCCTGATGCATGATGACATAGGCATGAGCTTGCTCTCCATGATTGAAATGCAACCCAGGGAATTGTGGAAAACATTCATGATGGTTGCGTCCAGTCCAGCAGAGTGGCTGACACCCAATATCAACCGGGTCCAAATAACTACCTTGGTAAACTCCTCCCGTGAGATGTGACCGTTATGATCCTCATCAAACTGTGAGAACAGGTCTCTGATGGCGACCAAGCTGGAGGACACCCTTTCCAGCAGACGGGGGTTGCCAAGCCCTGTCACCTGCACAACCCACCACCACATTGAGCAGGAGACAAGGCCAAGGATACTTACTATCTTTGCAGCATGGCAAGATAAGCAGGGAGTCCATAATAACATGATTGGATGCAGGATTTGAGCCATCCAGCACTTTTCGGATTTGCATTATTGATGCAATGGTTGCTGTAGATGATCCAATGCCTTACTTTGATTGCTGCAAAGCCCTTGCCCTCAGACTTGGCAGCGGCGTCAATCGCCTTCAGGAATATGGTCAGGTGCTTGTCGCACTTCTTCTCGCTCTGGTAGTCATATGTCCTGGCGACAACACTGCTTTGGGGAGGAAGCCTGCTCGCTGGCCCAGCTTCAGATCCCACGTCATCCTCTGCTGCATAGTCCAATATGGCTTTGATGCCATTTTGGCGGAGGTACCGCAGTGTGGGCTGGATCGTCTCAGCATCCTCGCCAGCACAGAACTGCTTGAAGAATGTGCGTCTGACGACTGCGTTCACTATCGTTGATCCAAAAACTGATTTGCTGACGGCCAGCAGCTTGTCAGCATTCTGCACAAAGGGCTTGATGGTGCATAGCTTGAAGGTGGCAAGTGAGCGCAGCAGATCCCATGTGCTCTTGGCTGCGAACGCAGTCTTTGGGTTGTCAAAAGCCAGTACTCCAACTTGCTCTCCCCGCTTGCATTCTGCTGTCTGTACACCTGCCTCCTGTGCTGCATATATCTGGCCTGACCCTGTGGGAGAAGCCTTGCTGACTTGTGAAGCCTGCCGACAGCAAGGTCAAGCACTTGGTGCCGTATCCAGGGCAAAAGTGGCATCATACAGGGACAATACGCACGGTCAAGCCTGGGTGCAAATGGAAATTAAAATTTTGTACCTGGGTATTGAATGCACGAGAAGAAGCAAGAAGAAGTGGTGACAAGCTAGGGGCTCTCATATAGCACTCCAGGATCTGAGAACTGGTTGCTGAGGCAAGCCACCCTTTCCCTGCCAACAACATGGTGCCGAAGTCCCTGAAAAGTGGCAGCATATGATGTCGGGAGGAGGAGCAGAAACAACTCGTAACCCATATCACGGGTCTACAATATCGGTTCTGGCCAAACCATGAAGGAGATGCATGCATATGCAATGTGACTTCTGTAATACCTGTCTGAGGACAAGGAAAGGCAGCAGATACATACCAACATTCCCCAAAGTCGGTTGAACACAGACAATATCAATGAGTTTCTGGAACCAATACAACAGGAGTTTACTGTCTCCCTCTTATGTGGGCGGTGTGCAGCGACATGCCGTGCCACACGCCATCCCTATTTTGGGTTGCTTCTCACACCTTCGGAGCACGCCGAAAATTACGGAGAAACTGGTCACGGTGCTGGGAAAATCTGTTCAGTGCTTGTGTTCCTGACATCCACATCCACATCCAGCGTTTGCATCGTCACCCAGGTTTGAGCTGTCAAATTGAGTTCTCAACAAACGCACTGGGTGCAACGTGATACAGATTATAGAGCTGCAGCTTTTTGGGCAGACGTTTATCCCTGCTGTTGTGCTGATTCAAGGCTGGAAGCCTGTAACTTTTGCATGGCGCACTTTTGCCAGGTGGGTGGGTGACTGTGCCACTTTGAAGTGGGTCATCGACCTCTCACTGAGAGTCTCAGTCAAAGAAGGAAACCCACTTGCTCTGTTTTGCCCATCTCCAGCTAACCAAGAGTTGGAGGACCTGTTTTCCCTTGGATACAGCGAGGAGCTCCTTTTTGCTGGCGACATAAAAGCAAACGGCATGTTGGCTCGTGAGTGTGCGGCAGAGGTATGACCTTTTCCTGGCAGCGGCACAGAAGTTGGTGAACGAAACGCAGAAAGCAGTAGGCAGGAGGATTGGTATAACTACTCCTGTATTTGCTAAGCTTCCTCCTTCCTTCGAAACACAGCGATTGCGCTAAAAGGTTACTATTTCCCTGTGTACACCGGCAATACATTCGGCATGTCCAGTGCACTGTTGCATGCACATTGATCGGGCTGTGGCACTGGTGTGAGTGCTGGGGTCAGCTTTTTGGGTCCGGGGCTTGTGCCGGTTTTCCTTGGCGCAGGTCCGCAGATCTTGGTGAAAAAGTCGCTGTCCCTGTGGGCTGTAAACTAAAACTGTGTATCGAAACACCCTAGGCATGACAAACGCTATCATGCACAACCTGCCACGGCCGTCGTGCCTGCAGAGGCTGGGGTTTTCCAGTCAGATCAAGACATTCTGGCGAACCAGTCACCTTCACCAGAGCCGCTTCAGGAGCACTTCTAGCAACAGGCTCACAGCAGCAGTCCTCCATGCCCCAACAATTGACTTGCACTCTTTCTCCCGAACACTCAGAGACCTTCCGGACTCCCTTGATGTCCTTCACCGCCAATGGTTCTCAACTTTCCATAAGCCAAAGTTTGAGATCTCCACAGCCGTCACCTGTGGTATGGTCAATTTTGATGTCTGGGTGTTTCGGTTCGCGCCTGCAACTATACACGTTGTGACAAGCTTGCAAGCCAGTTGCTGGACTGCATTGAGTGCTGTTTGCCTTCTACTGACCCAAGATGCATCCCATCTTTGCTGCCACCCCTACACCCTCCCCCTCCCCCACCCCTGTGGAGGCCACCTGTACTGGCACCCCTTGCCCCCCTGGCATGTAATGCTTAAAAACTCCCAACTGTGGTCATAAATGCCCCTATGTGCGGTCACAAAATACTTCTCGACCTTGGATTTGAGTTTGAATATAGAAAATTTGCATACAAAAAAATTGCGTTGAAAACAAGCTGCGTGGTTGCAGGGCTGTGCGCGTTTGAGGCCTACAATGTGCCCAAAGGCGGAGTTGGAGTGCGGTCCCTTGACTGCGAGGGGACGGAAACTATCTACCTGGACAAGGAGTTTCTCCTGCGGTCCATGGAGGGCATTGCTCAGGTACTGTTCTGCTGCTGCCTCTTTGCAATCTTGATCTTAGTTGACTCCAACAATCCAAGACCGCCATTGCGTGCAATAGATAGCCTAGTCTAGGGTCAATGATTAATTCCCTTTTTTTTTGCATAGGTGGAAGTGTCACAGCTGCACATTGAGAAGGGCCTCGGTGAGGAATTGAGCATTGGTCCAGCAGACCAGCTTGAATGCCTCTTCCACATCGGAGTGGCCGCCGGCAGAACAGGCCACGCTGCCTTTGAGCCAAGCAAGGACCTCGATGAGGACGACACCACGCTGGCTGGCCACGTCAACTGGGAAAGCAAGCCGCTGTCTTTGTACGTCAGGTGAGGGCAAATTGTTGAAATTTCATGCGCACAAAATTTTAACGAGTGGCGCCAATTCTTCAGTTTTCTAATTTGTTGGGTTCCTTGTACTCAAGCCTCTGGTATGCTGTTGCGTTGCAGGGACAGGCGGCGGCAAAGTATTGTGCTGAAGGTGCTGAAATCGGTGGAAGGAGGCGCCCCCAAGTGCGTGGCAAGTGCGGAGGTTTCAGTGCGGGACGCGCTGCGATTGGGCGATGGCTCTGCCATGGAGGTACTGCTGGATGACGCAGAGCACCCAGGACAGCTATTTGGCAAGGCAGCAATGAGGGTCAGGTTTGATGCCATGTCTGAAGGGCTGCTGGACAGCATCCCCGCCAACCAGGTAAACAACCAGTATCAATTGTAGTCTGGATGAGTTACCACTAGTGGCATCTGTACTGTTTTCCACGCCTGGTCCAAGCAATTTGGTTCCCAACAGTGACTGCACAGACTCCTGAGGCAACATCATTCATACATCAAAGTGCAGAGACTGCAAATATTTATATATTTATATATAATTTGCAAATACTGCATATGCCAATTTTTTCCACCAATGCTTCATTGTATGGTGTTCTGCAGGCGGTTCCCTTGAGCATCCTGAGGAACGAGGAGGAAAACAAGCCCATCCTCCCCGAGCCCATCGCTGAGTGGGCGCAAACAGTGCTCGGGGACAGCGTCATCCCCAACATTGAGAAGCAGGCCGAAGCTGTGACAGCTGCCCTGCGGGGAGGCCTGAGCTCCATCTACGTGACCAGCCCTGAAGGGGAGGCGCTCCAAGCCAGTGACTCAGAGCAGGGCAATGGCGATGCAGCAGGTGATGACCTCAGTATCCGCGAGTATGAGCCTGCTCAGGGTGCAGCAGTGCCAGTGAGCAACAGGGTGCACGCCATGGCCTTGGATCCCGAGGCAGAATTCACGGCACGTGAGGAAGCGGCTGGCAGTGGGGTGGGTTCTGAGATCCTGCAGGATGTGGATCACTTGGCTTCAACCAGCGGCGATCACAGTCAGCAGGCACCTAATTCCAGGCAGTCCAAAGGCAAGCCATCCAGCGCCGCCTTTCGCCCTGCCCCGGCAGATGTGGGGCGCCCTGGGTTTGAGCAATGGCACAGCCTCTGTACGGAGCTTGTGGACAAAGGTGTGGTGCCTGAGGGTTATACTTACTACATGGAATTTTGGTTTAACCTGATGTCTACGGGATGAATGCTTATTATGATTTTTTTTTTTTAAACACAAGTTACTGTGTTATTTAAAAGGAACTGTGTGTCACAGGTCATGCCTTCTTAATAATATGAAGTTGAGCAGTGTGTACATGCACTTGTATCTGCACTTAATCATGCCTCCCACCCCTGGCAGGTGTGGTGCGCGAGTTCCACCCCATGATCTACATTCACAACGACGAAACCAAGACGCAGGCGTGGGTGTACCAGAACCTTGAACACAAGGAGGTACGGATGCATTAGACATTGCAGTTTTGATCGAACAATCGATGTAATTTTGGTTGACTGCTACCCTTTAGCAGGTGCAATGGATGGCATGCATATGTTCCCATAGGTCATAAGTTGTGTAAACTTCTGCCATTCAATGACAATTCTGCCAGGCCTGTCCCAATTTGTCATGACAATTATAGCCTATGGCGGCTCATTGAGGGCTTGCTAAGGCATATGGGCTCAACATCATTTACAGCAGTCGTGGTGATGGTAGATTCGTTTCATCAAATGATTGCATTGGATGGAGTCCATCAGTAACCACCGCCTGTGCGCCTTGCAGATCCTCGTCGCCTTCCGCGGCACCGAGCAATTCCAGAACCTGATCACCGACGTCACGCTGGCGCCCGCGGTCTTCCACCCGCTGGCGCCCCCCAGCGAGGTCAGGGAGAGCGTGCGCGCTGCAGTGGCTGAGGCGGAGAGGCTGGAGGCCAAGGCCGAGGGCGAGGGGGAGGGTGGCTGCGGGTCCTGGTCAGAGGAGTATGAGGACTTCAGGATGCTGCTGACGTGCTCCATGGCCAAGGTAAACCCTAAACCCTACAACAGTGTCACAGTCCTGTCCTACGCCTGTAATTGGGGCTCTATATTTGCCTGCGAAAATTGACTCAAGAGAGCAAAACGTGGGCCGAGCTCCACCACCTGATCACATGTGCTCCTGGACCACCACCTGTTCACATGGAATCACATGGGCTCCACCACCTGATCAGAGTTCTGCTCCTCTGTGGCAACCCCGTACCAGCACTGCGGCTTACTTTCATTTCCCACTGTTCCAGTACCTGGAGCAGGCCAAGGAGGCGCTGCCACAGGCGCTGCTAGACAATTTCGACTCCCACCCCGAGGCGGGTACCAGCCCTGCCGCAAGCACCTCCACTGATGGCCAGGAGCTGCTCCACAGCCTGGATGGAGCCCTGCCCCTGCCAGATGTCACCTCTTCTTCAAGCAAGTCGGACGATGAGCTGCCCATCCATGAGGCGGTCCTGGGCAGGGTCGCGGGGGTGTTCCAATCCAGTATTGCTACCCCCATGGCAGCCTTCTCCAGGCTGAACCTCAACGACATGCTGCAAACCCCCTCACTGGACATCATCTCCAACCCCAAGAAGTGGATCGATGCGCAGATGGAGCTGATTGAGGCTTCCCAGCATGGGGTGAGCGAGGGCATGATTCTGCTATGGACCGCCAATATATGGTGCAAAAGATAACTTATTATCCTAACTGATGTGTTGAACATTGAAATCCAATTACCCTCCCATTTTGCCCCAGAACTTGCAAGACTTCGACACTTTGGGCCAGCCTGACTGATGTTTAATTCGACTGTTTCACTACTTGCAGGTCAAGTGGGTGCACAGTGGCTTCCTGGAGGCCTACTGCTCTGTGCGAGGTGGCATTGTGAACGCTGTGCAGGAGCTTATGCGGGTGGGGGGCAGCCACAACGGCAGGTGGACGGTGTACGTGACGGGGCACTCCCTGGGGGGAGCGCTGTCAACGCTGTGCGCGTATGAGCTGGAGCAGCACAGGCAAGTGGTTCATGCAGTGTGCTAGGTGGTTATTGGTAGAGCAAATATGGGCCAGGCAGTAATTACACAGTGTGCCAGTTGTTGTTAATTCAAATGCGCATGCTTTGCGGCATAAGGCAGTGTAGCGCTGACGCTGTTGAATCATTGGTTTGGTGCATGCGCTGGTCCAGAATGTCTCTAAACTTGCACAACCTGCAGCGCCTTGTACATGGCTGCCTAGTCCTACGTAGCATTAGCACCGACACATTGCACGCTCCACATGGCCATGGATGCATCCAGCAGCAAGCAAGTTACGTGCATGTCCCTGCACAACGATAGGATGACATCAGTTGTAATAAATTGATGTGAACATCGGTGAACATGCTGCTCGCATTGCATGCAGCCCCCTGCTAACCCTCCCCCCTCCCCTTGCCCCAGGTTCCGCGAGTCCTCCCGCCCCTTTGTGCGCAAATACAGCTTTGGCTCCCCGCGCGTGGGCAACCAGCCCTTTGCAGAGGACTACGACCGACTGGTGCCCCACAGCTTCCGGATAGCCACCCAGAATGACATCATCCCCAAGGTGCCCGCCATGCTTGGCTACACGCACACAGGCACGCTGGTGCGCCTGCAGGAGGATGGGAGCTACCACATCGTGAGGCCCTGTGAGGAGAGCGAGGTGGGTGTGGGGGTGGGGTTGGGGTGGGGCAGTGGATGGGAGGGGGAACCAGGGCTGGGATTGTAATGCGCGGGGGCATAGTGGGCAGGAGGGTTCAATAATGTGCATTGTTCAGCATGCTACCTTTTTGCGCATGTGGGCCGGTAATTACCAGTGATTCTGCCGCGAGAGAATGTATTTTATCAGGCCAAAGTGCAACAGCTCACATGTAGGCTCTAGTGCATTGCGGCCTCAACCATGGTTGCATCCTGCTCACGGTGCCACCCCCCAACTCTGTGCAGGAAGCGGAGGCTACCTCCCAGCTGTCCGGCATGTGGTCCACCTTCAAGAACTGGTGGGACTCAGCTGCCCAAGACAGCGACGAGGATGATGTGGAGACCGATGGAGCCAGCGAGGCAGGCAAGCAAGGGAGGGCCAGGAGGTCCATGGAAGAGGAAGACCCCGGCACCTGGCATGCCTTCAGCTCTGCTTTCGGGGAGCAGATGGAGCTGTTTAGGACCATTTTGGATGGCAGCGCGGTGAAGCACCACATGGAGGATGCCTATGTGGCGTGCGTGAGGAAGTGCATCGAGGAGTATGAGGCCAAGCAGCATGTGGCAAAGGGGGTCAAGGGATGAATGCTATTGAGTGGGTCGTGAGGAGCTGGCATGGTGTATTGACTCCCCACTGGGATCAGTTGTGAGTGGTTGTTGACTGTGACTGGTAATGTACTTGTGATTTGTTGTTGTTTGAGATTGTTGTTGAGAGTAGTGCAAGGTTGGTATTGGCAAAAGTATATGTATATTTGACTGGTCGCATGTTGAGAGCAAAAACGATTTCTTGTACATTACCGTTTTGAATTTAGATGGGACCATGGACGACACTAAGGGTCCTGGTGTTTTTTCATATCCACTTTGGATATCTTTCATTCAGCAAGCAGTGCAGGTCTATAGAGAACTAGAGGGCACTACATGCTGCTGCACAATTGGATCGACGTATCCTCCATAGCCAGCAACTTGCAACAAGCTTGCGAACATACTATCCTGCGGTGTTGGTAGGAGTAGGGAAATCTGTATTTTACCAATAATATACCACTTCACTTCAGTTGAGAGCAACTTGTTCAGAAATAAGGGCATCTTCCTGCCGCAGTGACTGAGGGCATTTTTCTTGAGAACAGTCGTGAGATATCTGAAGAATTAAACCTTGGTTAGGGTTGCAACCGTGCTGCCATGTCCTCCTAGCGGACTCTTATGCAAGACTTTGAGTTCAGCGCAAAAAGGTGAAGCGTCAGGACAGATTGAATTGTAAAATGGAGCAGAAAGAACACAGCAAACTCCTCATATGTGCACTTTCCTCACAGCGCTCTCAGCTTGGGAGCACCAAGTCGAAAATCTCAGCAATCGTTCACTGAACGGTTCAGCCCTGCGGGGTGAAACCCTAAGGGTTCCTGTCAGTAGCCTACGGTCGCTGCATGCGTGTATATCGAGCAACAATTGACTGCTGTTACTCTATCGTCCATTGAGCGTGTTGTAAACCTCAGTAACTATAAAGGGACTTGTGTCAGTACAGCCTGTGTTGCAAACTAGGCTGCGGAAGTGAACTGCACTAGACTTCCCACAGCTTCATGCTGGGACGCCACAGCTACGTATGTAGTCAGAGCGCAACCGTTTCGTGCTGAAGGCACTTTTAAGAGGTGTTGCAGCTTACGGGGCTGGTATCAAGACTTGCACTGTCCCGTGCTGCACCTATTCCGACATCCACCAGCTCCCTCCGACATGGGCAGAACCACGGAAGTCACGAGTAAGTCTACCCAACCCTTAGCTCAGGTTGACGATACATGCCAACGCATTCTAAGCATTTCCAATGTTGTGTGAGGGGTTTTGTGGCTAGGAGGACAACGCATGCATACAAACTTATTGTTGCCACATAAGTTTGCCGCCAAAGCTAGGTGCACCCTGGTCTGCAAGCCTTCGTGAAGAGTAGGTTAGTTCAGGAGTTGCAATGCCTTCGTTGTGTACATTTGTTAAGGTCCATATCGTACCATGGGCCCCAAGCACCACAGTGACATGCCATATGGAATGCATCCCCATGCCATCAGAACTGGCCACGCACCATGCACCCATGGCTCCCACAAGTAGATGCCACGTGCAAACGCCATACCAACTCGCAAACAAAACCCGTGTGTATTCCCGATACAAACTGCAACACTGTGTATAGAACCCGCTATGCTATTCTCATTTTCTCACTCTGTAACACACTTGGTAGAGGGTACCTTGCAGCGCCTCAGGACCACCCCGTGGACAAACACCTATAACATTTGGACAGTTCGCCAAGCATGCATTAGTGTCAAGCAAGTACCAACCGGCTATGCACCCTCGGCTCTCTCAAACCGCTGCACAGCACCAGCCCCATCCAGCGCTGCAATTTCCCTTCTAAAAAACGTGTTTCCTGATTGACTTGGAATGGGCGCTATACGTAGCTGCTATGCTGCCTTATTTACGCCTTTGGCGTTCATTTATTTTCTCCCTTTCACCCAATGTCCATTTCCCCCTGCCCAGGCTCGGTCGAGGGTAGCCTTCAGCGCCTCAGGAGCACCCCCGTGGATCTGGACAAATACCTCTTCCTGAGGAGGCTCCAGGTCAGTAATGAAGATGTGTTCTACCGCCTGCTCATGTCGCACACCACCGAGATCCTGCCCTACATCTACACGCCTACGGTGGGCGAGGCCTGCCAGAGGTATTCCCACCTGCACCTGCGCACCACCGGGCTGTACCTCACGGCGGACGACCGAGGGGCGATGTTGGAGGTGAGGAGGGTGGGCCAGCATCCACATAGTGCTTGCGACGAGCATGTCTATGAGCTTATGCTTAATGCGCGCATGTGATGATGGGGTGTTGGGCATGTGGCCCCCATGCTCCATGCTGAGCGTCAGGTATGCACTGTCACCCATCACACTGTGATACTCCCACCTGCACCTGCGCACCACCGGGCTTTACCTCACAGCGGAGGACCGAGGGCGATGCTGGAGGTGAGGAGGGTGGGCCAGCGTCCACGTCCTGCTTGCGATGAGCATGTCTGTCAGCTCACGCTTAATGCGCGCATGTGATTCTGGGGCGACGGGCATGTGGCCCATGCTCCATGCTGAGCGTCAGGTGTGCACTGTCACCCATTACACTGTGGCACCCCCACCTGCACCTGGGCACCACCGGCTGTACCTCACGCCAGACCACTCAGGGGCGTTGCTGGAGGTGAGGAGGGTGGACAGCATCCACATGCTGCTTGCGATGAGCCGTTTTGTTAGCCCAGGCTCCATGCCTACACTCCAAGGGTGTTAAATAAGGGATTCACATAGGACTTTATTCTATTTGTTGTCATTTTTAAATCAATCATCAAGTAATTCATTTCAGGAGTAATTACCCACAGGTGCACTCAGGTACACTCAGGAGATCGGTGCCCGGCCTGTGAATCTTGATCCTAAATTCCAACCTAAACCTAAACCTAATTAAATCGCCACTGCGTGCTCTCATTGCCCGGTCTGCAACATGCACTTCCTCACAAAATCTCTATTCCATGCGTGCAGAAGCTGCAGAGCTGGCCCAAGCAGGACATCAAGGTGGTGGTGGTCACTGATGGGGAGCGCATACTGGGGCTGGGCGATCTGGGTGCAGGCGGGATGGGCATCTCTGAGGGAAAAATGCTCCTGTACACAGCCGCTGCAGGTGAGTGATCCCCTACATTGATGCTTCATTCTGAACTCTAGGCATGTAGCTGTTGTCTTGGCGTAGCTCGTACATTACCTGCAGTGGGTTTTCCGCTTGTGTGTGCACACTTGACTTCATGGATTGATCACATGGAGCTCCAGCAACCATGCCAGTCCAGGGCGACCTGTCGTCCATATTGGCAGTACCCCATGCCATGCCCACAGCGCAATTGGTGCGGAATATACAGGGGGGCGAGGGCGTCCATGGTGTCCAACGATCCAGGGTTGCCCAACCCAATACCCTAATATAGCCCTGAAACCCTAATATCTAAACCCCTGCAGGCGTGAACCCCCGGCAGTGTCTGGCTGTGTGCCTGGACGTCGGCACCAACAACAAAACCCTGCTAGAGGATCCAGGCTACAAGGGGTTGAGGCGCATGAGGCTCAAGGGGAAGGAATACGATGCTTTTGTGGCCGAGTTCATCGCTGCGCTCAAGCGGTGGCGGCCGCATGTGCTGCTGCAGTTTGAGGACTTTGCAAACCACACAGCGTTCAGGTAGGGGCCAGCTCACAAGACATCACAAGAACTGTGGTGACCTCCTGTGTGTATTTTCAGTGGTATGTGCTGCCAGTGTCAGGGGTAGCTCCAGCCTAATGGGTTGCGAGTTTGCCCTCCGGCCGCATGTGATGCGTCACTTTTGGGATTTTGCAGACCACGCCGCCTGTCAGGCTGGGAGCAGATTGTGCCCGGGGATGCTTTGCAAGGTGGTGTACAATTGTTTAACTTATTGTTTTCCTTGCAACACCCAAAGAGATGTGTTATCAGTAGCCCCAAGCAAACTAATGTACTACATTGAGGATTTTCTTACAAGGAAACGAAGGTTTTTCAGTATCTTTTGATCCGGAAAATATGAAATGTTTTAAAAGACTAGTAATTTTTAGTATAAATTTACAATAAAATCCCCCCCACCCACTTATGATTTCCGCAGGCTGCTGTCCACCTACCGCCCCTCCCTCTGCTGTTTCAACGTCATACAGGGCGCCCCATTTTTTCTTCAAGCTTAATACTATTTTTTTGTGCTCATACATGAGAAAATATGCGTCTATTGCTTGGGAAAAAATCCACATTCCCGGTGCCTGCAATGGGGAAATCTCCCCATCCCCCTCCCCCCCCTGCAGGCTGCTGTCCACCTATCGCCCCTCCCTGTGCTGTTTCAACGACGACATCCAGGGCACAGCATGCATCACACTGGCTGGCATACTGGCAGCGCTGCGGGTGGCAGGGGGATTCCTGGCTGACCAGCGGGTGCTGTTCAATGGGGCGGGCGAGGCGGGCACAGGGATAGGGGAGCTGGTGGCTATGGCAATTGCGCAGGAGGGGGGGATATCCATGGAGGAGGTGGGTGGGTCGAGGGGTGGAGGGGGCTTTTGGGGGATAGCGGGTGCTGGTCAATGATGAGGCGGGCCTGGTATGCGCCCCGCGCACCGACCTTGCAAATCACAAGCTGCCCTGGGCGCACCCCACCCCACACACACCACCCTTTTTTGCAATGCATGCGCTGAAGCTATCATTCTAGCACTGAAAACCCTAAATCCCTACATTCCCACCCCCAGGCCCGGAGACACTGCTACTTCATGGACTCACAGGGCCTGGTGTGCGCCTCACGCACCAACCTCCAACACCACAAGCTGCCATGGGCGCACCCCACCCCCCACCACGCCACCCTACTGGCGGCTGTTAAAGCGCTCAAGCCCTCTGTACTCATTGGGGTGTCCACAATCAGGGGGGCGTTCTCAAGGGAGGTGGTGGAGGCGATGGCGCAGGGGGTGGCGCGGCCGATCATCTTCCCGCTGTCGAATCCTACATCCAAGGCGGAGTGCACCTTTGAGGAGGTGCGTATCATTGTGGCATGGGGATAACGGTTTTTGGCAGGGTTTTGAGTAGGGTGGGGTGTCAGGGTGGTTTGGGAAGGCTATTTGGCGGGGGTGCATGTGGTGAGGAGGTGAAGGTAGGGTTTTGAAAGGGGCTTTCAAGAGGGTTTCTGGTCCTTTCAGGGTTTGTGACGAGTGCTCCACCCACTCAGCTGCTCTGTTCAGTCACCTCCACAACCAATGCCCAAGACCCTCGTCCCCCCATCCCCCCACAGGCCTACGCGTGGACCGGCGGCCGCGTGCTCTTTGCCAGCGGCTCCCCCTTCCCCCCCATCACCACCCCCTCCGGCGCCACCATCCACCCAGCCCAAGCCAACAACGCATACGTGTTCCCCGCAATAGGCCACGCGACGGTGCTGTGCCAGGCAAAGTCAATCAGCGATGAGGTGTTTCTGGTTGCTGCTAGGGCCTTGGCAGGGATGAGCTCGCGGGAAGAGCTGGATCAGGTGGGATGGGGGATGGAGTTGGAGTTGTATTGTTCCTTGTGGCGTAATAAAGGATCGTGTGGGTGGTGGGGTATTTGGTGTTGCTACGAAGATGCAGACGAGGTGTTTTGGGTTGCCGCTAGGGCGTTGGCGGGGATGAGCTGGCGGGGTGGGGTGAGCTGCAGTTGCGGTGGGTGATGAGTAGGCGTGCGTTGTGGCTCATCTGGAGTGGCTGCTGTGCCGTGAATTCAAAACTCCATCCTGTTGGGATAATGCGGGCGAGCACTGGCGAGGGGTGACATGGGATACGCAGTGCGCCGCAGGGGGGATTTGAGGATGGGAACCATTACCCTTACGCCCCCCACCCAATCCTACTCCACCACACCCACCCAATCTTCATGCTGCTCCCACCTCCACCTCACCCCCCATCCCCACCCCCCAGGGCCGCCTGTTCCCCCCCTTCACCCGCATCCTGGACGTGTCCACCCACCTCATCGCGGCAGTGGCGCAACACATGTGTGACTCGGGGCTGGGCACCCGCCCATCGGCGTGTGCTGACTGGGCCTCGTTTGCGCGTGCGCGCTTCTGGTCGCCGGATATCACGGCGCGGTTGTAATGGATTGGGGAAACAGGGTCGGCGCCATGCAGCTGGGATCTGTGTGGGGGTGGGTGGGGCAGGGGACGCTTGGGCTGTTGAGCTGGGGCGTTATACATGATGCTGGTTGGTAGGGAGGGTTTGGTGTGTATGCAGTGGAGAAAACCCTGCATCGGGGTATTTTTTTGCCTCGGAGGAAGCGGAGACTGAGAGTATCATCTGGATCATTGAACAACAATCCAAGCAGTGATGGCCACCCGGTGTCCTTTGGGGCAGGGGTTGGTTGCGTATGCGCGCCATTTACGTTATTACGTAGTGATTATTGATGGCCTTCCAGTACATGTAAAGGCAAATTTTCAAATTGGTGCAACCCACATGCCGTCTGCGGCGCTACCAGTTTGCGCAGCAGTACGTGGCATCACCGTGTGGGTGTGGCTTGTCTATAGATATATCAGATATGGCTGTCTTATGTGGCACTGCGGTCCAGGAGTTATCCAACATTGCTTGCCTAGGCAGCTGCCTATTATATTGTGGGGGCGTACTGCTTCTTCCGGGATCCATCCTTCTGACGCACCATGAGGCTCACTGAGACCCTACACAGAAGGGTTATGCCATCCTTGGCCATCAACTCTACATGATGCCCTACGGAGTCTCCTGTGTATATTCTCTGGGCCAGGCGGTGTCACGCTGTGTGACTTGCATTTCCAAATTCTGAATGTTCAACAGGCCACCCCACCAAACCCTAGGTAGGGTGCTGTGCACAGCGCATAATCCTGTCGATGAATCCAAGGTTGCATTGCAATGCCATCGGAACGACTTTTTGCATGTACATTCACTGCATATGACACAATATACCTGGTTCAACGGCGCTATCACCCCAACCCTTAAGAGCTGTTGCCAACCCATCAATCACCTTTTTCAAATTCACAAGCGGCCCTGGTGACCCCTAAGCGGCAAAGTCCGTTCCGACTCGAACTTTGGTTTCTAAGCGTTGCAGGTCATCCACCAGAGACTAGTAAGTGTCGCACCTTGTCCAAGTTGGACCCGTTCTGGCCTAGAGTAAAGGGGGTGGTGTGTGGCATGCCATGTACACGGCATGCATATGCGCATGGAAAGTGCACACGGTACTCTGCACAGTCGATGGTATCTATGTAGCCTCTGGCTCATTTCGTTTCGTGACACAGCTTATCATGGTTTATGTCATACACAACACACGTTGCAAAGTACCGTGATGAGCGCGCTTTAACCTTGTATTCCTGGGCCAGCTGGGCGTTTGCCAAACTTTGCCTGCCAGTTGCACCTGCCCAGTGGCTTTTTGCTAAGACTCCAACGCACCTGCATTTGCTTTGGTTGGTTCCAAGCTGAGTCAGGTCCATAAATACATGTTTACATGCCATTGCTGTGCCACACTGTCAGTGACTCTCCCACTGCCACAATGGTGCAGATACACAGCAACCGTGCCAGATCTCAGTCAGCAGGTGCCATGGCCAGCAGCAGCAGCAGCCCAGCGGTAATACACCAGCAGCCCAACAAGTGCCCCATAGACACCCTCCCAGACGACCTGCTGCAGCGCATCTTTGGGGAACTACCCTTCTCATGGCAAATAGACAATCTTCAAAGTTACAAGCGTTGCCATAAAGAGCAGCTGCAGCTGGTGTGCAAGCGCTTGCGCCAGGCCCTGGCGGGTCCAAGTGAGACCTGGGCAGATGTACTGTGTCAGGCTCCAGCAAGCGGTACCTTGACTGGCTGTGCCCCAAGCTGGCAGCAACCAAGTCCTTCAGCTATCTGCAAGGCAAGCCAGAGGACATGCTGCGGGTGCTCAATAGCCTCAACCCATCTATTCTCACTTCTCTCAACGTAGGGAGGGATAGATGGGACCACCGTACGAGCAGCATTGTGCCATACACCAGCGACAGTGCCGCTCAGCTGCTGGAGGCTACCCTGCGCCTCACCTCCTTACGTTTCTTGGGATTGTGCCTACGCTGCACCCCGGAGCAGGTGGCGCCCTGCCTGCCAGCCATGGCAGCACTGGTCAACTTGGAAAACTTGCAGCTTGATGTCAGGAACCCACAGCCCAGCATGCAGCACTGGCGGCCAGAGCTTCGCTGCCTCCCCAAGCTCTCCCATGCAACACTGGTGGTGAATGGGGTGGACTACTTTACAAAGCTAGTCAACCAGCCTGCGCTGACCAGCTTGCATATCAAAGAGGCAAATTCCAACAGGGGAGTGGTCGTGAGCCCCTCCTTGTGGCAGCTCGCTCAACTGAAGAGCATGCACGTGGAATGCGTTCAGATACCTATACCGCCTGGCTGCTTCCCCACGTCACTACAAAAGCTTGTCATCGACAGCAGCTCGGGGATGCGTGTCGATTGCATGGCGCTTCTCCCAGACCTGGTCCACCTGACATCACTTTCGATGGATAGCAGAGGCGTAGAGCATTTGACACCTGCCCTGGCCAACCTCACCAACCTCCGGAAGCTGAAAGTCTCAAACATTGAGGAGCCGCTGGTGCTGCTGGTCATGCCACACCTCACAAAGCTCATGGCGTGGAATGCAAAGAGCGTGCAGCTGCAGGTGCCCATCAACCCTGCATTGCGCATGTCCATGTGGTCAAATATATGGGCATATGCTCTATGGGAAACTGGCATGGAACCTGAAACGCCACTAGAAGAGGTGGTTATCATCAAGGGGAGGTATGGCAGGTACAGCATGGGGGTGGATCCAGATGACTGTGTTGTGATCAGCATGGCACACCGCCTGCCCTCTGAGGATATTGTGGCCCATGCTCAATCGGATTGGGTGCGGGAGGCGAGGGAGGAGCGTGAGCAGTGGGTTGCGTGGCTACACACCGCCGCTGCAGCACGCGCATGGGAATAAATGGGAGAGATGATTCTATCAGTGGCAGTATGAAAATGTTTGTTATTGTTTTTTGCAAATGCAAGCAAGCCTAGGCCATGATTTGAGGGCCCCAGTAGAAGGGCATTCTCAGGACACAATAACACAATGTGCACAACAGCGGATTGTTTTCCTGTGCCACTGCAACGAGCAAAGGTTAGGTTCTACAAGCAGGGTGAGGGGCTGGGGGGATCATGTGGAGTACACATGATCCTGTGATTTTATTTTGATATGGTAACTGATGTTTGCGGGCACGGCTCACATTGTCACATTGTCACATTGCCACATTGCCACAGTGGGCGTTCAGCCTGGGAAAAGTCACTTGCAAGCTTTGTAGTGTTTGCCAATTTTTTTGGTTTTGATGCCCTGGGTCCTAAGGTGCCACCTTTAGTAGATGATGTAACGGCTTTCAACATCATGTTGAATGATTCAACGGGCCCCAATGTCATCATTGATCCCAAAGATGAGGCGAAACGGTTTTCCATGCACAGGAGGCCGCCAAAATTTGCATGCACTGTCAGTTATAGGGCAATGGTGTTTGTGTGTCTCTTCACAGTGATATATTGACAAAGGGTAAACGTGTCAAATGGTGTACATTAACAGTAAGAGTGTTCTTTTTAGGGTAAACAGTTAACAGTAACTTAATCAACTGTTTCGTAAAAAGCCCCACCCTGACTTTAGACTTACGTGACTTGTCTCGAAGTTTGCAACACAGATACACAGTACTGGCACGTTACAACGCATCATATGATGCTTTGGTCATAGCCACCTGTGTCAGTTGCCTGCACACCTGCTCAGGGCACGAGACATCTCCACGCCTCCAACATGACACTGCGGCGCATATACTGTTGACACACCTTCAACACTCATACAGTAAGCGAAGCGGCGAAGATATTTGCAGCATAATAGCAGTTGTTGGGCAACCATAGTCAGGTGGGTGGCTGCATGCATGCATGTATAGGTTGTCAGTGCATGTGCATGCATATTGACCCAGAATGTGACCAACTCTTGAAGCCACTCTGGCAGATACACCTGATACCCAACACATTGTCGGCATAATTCATTATGTTTTTGCATGGCAATCGTATTTGGGCATTGACCAACGTGCACACATTGGCTCTATGCACATCGCTGTGGCATGTTTCAAGCATGTGCTGAATCTTTTACGCAGCTGGTTGCTTTCAGCGTGGGTAGTAGCTCCAGGCCTGTGGAGCCTCCTAGGTTAATATCACAGGCTCACATTCCATGCTATTACTCAGTCATTATTCCACTGCTACCTTGGTGCAGTTACACAGCACGTGCACCTGACCTAGAGCAGGCACAAAGCACCTCAGCAGCTCAGCAGCAGCCGCAAGCAAGGTGCCATGGCCAGCAGCAGCAGCAGCCCAGCGGTGCTAGACCAGGGGTCCAACGGGTGCCCAGTACACACTCTCCCAGACGACCTGCTGCAGCGCATATTTGGGGAGCTACCTTTCTCCTACCACGAGTACCCACGAGGGAATTTCCACAAAGCAGAGCTGCAGCTGGTGTGCAAGCGCTGGCGCCAGGCCCTCGCGGGTCCAAGTGCGGCATGGTCAGACATGTGGTGTGACTGTGCTGGTCGACCAGGGTTCCTGGACTGGCTGTGCCCCAGGCTGGGAGCAACCAAGTGCATCGGAAAGCTGCAAGGGGAGCCACACGAGACACTGCGCATCCTCAACAGCCTCAACCCATCGTGTCTCGCTGTTCTTGGTTTTGAGGAGTCCAACAATGTCGGGAACAGTGCTTACCAGAATGACAGTGCCAGGCAACTACTTGCGGCCACCTTCCGCCTCACCTCCCTTTGCTCCTTGCACCTGCGCCTGTGCTGCACCCCGGAGCAGGCAGAGCCCAGCCTGCCAGCCATGTCAGCACTGGTCAACCTGGAGAGGCTCGAGCTAGAGGTCAATAATGCCCAGCTCAGTGCCTTGGACTGGTGGCCGAAGCTTCCCAGCCTCCCTAAGCTTTGTGACGCAACATTGGTCATAAATGGGGCAGACTACGGCTCAATGCTGGCCAACCAGCCTGCACTGACCAGCTTGCACCTGTACAAAGGGACGTATTCAGGTGCGCAAATGGCTGTCAGCACCTCCTTGTGGCAGCTCACCCAGCTGAAGAGTGTGGACATAGAATGCCCAAGACTGACTATTCAGCCTGGCTGCTTCCCCACGTCACTTCAAAGCCTGGACATAATCTATGATGACAACACTGGCGGTGGATTGCACAGGGCTTCTCCGGGGCCTGGTCCATCTTACATCGCTTGCCCTGGATGGTGAGGGCTTCTGTGGCTTGACTCCTGCCCTGGCCAGCCTCACCAACCTCCGGGAGCTGAAAGTCGCCTGGCTGGGCGAGCCGCTGGTGCTGCCGGTCATGCCCAGCCTCACACAGCTCAGGGCATGGCATGCACACAGCGTTCAGCTGCAGGTGCCCATCAACCCCAACCTGCGGCTCGAATGGATCAAAAAACCACCAGGCGAACCAGGACCCCAAGGGGAGATGTTCATCATCAAGGGACGATATGGCGTGTACAACATGGGTCTGGATGAAGGTGACTGTGTGGTGGTCAGCGCGTCACACTGCCCGCCCCCCGGGGACGCTCCGCTAGATGCTGATTGGGTGGGGGAGGCGAGGGAGGAGCGGGAGCACTGGGTTGCGTGGCTGCACAAGGAAGCAAAAGATGGACGCTATGAGTAATGGTTGAGACTGTTTGCTTTTGTGGTTTTTGTTGTTGTTTGTATTGCAGGCTATGTTGGCGCATGATGCATTGTGTATATCTTAGAACTGGGCCGTCTGAAGGGCGATACCTTGCATGCCCTGATGCCTTGTTTTTTAATTGGCAATAAAAGACTGGCGTTGGTACTCCGTTCCCACCTGAAATTGAGGCATGCTCACCTATTCCCATACGATGGTTTTCTGGGTAGTGTTTCTGCCAAGCTTATCATGTACACTTGCTGCCAGTCAGTGGAGAGTGCACTTTTGAACGTTGCATGTCACCCACCTGACAGGAAAATATTTACAGGAAATATAACAGTAAATGCAGTAAATTAACAATAGCAGTACATCATTGCTTGCCAGAAACTGCCCTAGTTCGCAGCTACAGCAGGAAGTACTGTCTTTGTATTGCTATGATATCTTGCTTGTGGCTGTTAAAGCTACACTAACTATCTTTGGTCTTTGCCTGCCTCTTTGCGCAAGCCTCTGCACAGTCTAGACAACTTCACGCGCCTCGCACACGCCTCGCCCCCTCAGCACCCAGGTTTCAAGCCGAAGCAGCGAAGCATATTGCAACGGGTCAGCAGTCGCTGGGTGGATAACCTGCAGGTGGGTGGCAAGCGTACAGTATGTGCATGCATTCCCATATATGCATGCATCTGATTGTGATGCATCTATGTACCCTAGTGCGTTTCAGCCCTTTGAGCTTGGCAGTAGTGCCCTAGGAAAGGTTTTTCACTATGGTAACCATACATGGTTGCAAACAACATAGCGTGTATGACATTCACAAGGGCAGCAAAGATGTCATCGACGACCTCATAGGGGGTACCCTTAGGTTGTTCAAGATGCCCGACGCGGTCGGGAGTCTTTTTAGTATGAAGATAGCTTTGTGTCTAAAAAGGGCAGAGCTGGGTTATAAATCAATCTACAACACGTTAGGGTTTAGAATTTTGGGTAGTTTCCATTGCTTCAGGTCCTGACACACACCTTTCACCCACCCTCACTGCCGTGCAGACCCACTCCACCCACTCACCCAGCCCAGAAGTAGCAGCCAAAAGCCACATGGCCAGCAGCAGCAGCCCAGTGGTGGTGCTAGACCAGCGGCGCAACACGTGCCCCATACACTCCCTCCCAGATGACCTACTGCAGCGCATCGTCGGTGAACTGTCTTTCATCACACGGGAGGCATCCAACCCACTTTTCACAGCATCCGTCGAGAAAGAACGCTACAAAGCAGAGCTGCAGCTGGTGTGCAAGCGCTGGCGCCAGGCCCTCGCGGGTCCAAGTGCGGCTTGGGCAGACATGCGGTGTGATCAGCCAGGACGGTCAGGTTTCCTTGACTGGCTGTGCCCTAGGCTGGCAGCCACCACGTCTCTCCAGTACCTGCAAGGCAATCCAAAGGACATGCTGCGGGTGCTCAACAGCCTCAGCCCATTGTGTCTCACTTCTCTCAGTCCTGAGTATGACAGTGCTGGCAACGGTGCCTACCGCGGGGAGAGTGTGGGTCAGCTGCTTGAGGCCACCTTCCGCCTCACCTCCCTGACTTCCTTGCAACTGCGCCTGTGGTGCACCCCGGAGCAGGCGGCACCCAGCCTGCCAGCCATGGCAGCACTGGTCAACCTGGCATATCTACACCTAGATGTCAGGAGCCCACAGCCCAGTACCCATCACTGGTGGCCAGAGCTCCCCTGCCTTCCCAAGCTATGTGACGCAACACTGGTGGTGAATGGGGCAGACTACGGCTCAATGCTGGCCAACCAGACTGCACTGATCCACTTGCAACTTGTTGGAGGAGGGTTTCCTGAGGAAGTGGGCGTGAGCGCCTCACTGCGTCATCTCACTCAGCTGACAAGCATGCATGTGGAATGCTACCAGATGGCCATGCCGCCTGGCTGCTTCCCAACATCACTACAGGAGCTGGACATCGAGTGTGGTTCTTATATGGACATCGACTGCATGGCACTCCTCCCAGACCTCGTCCACCTGACCTCACTTGACCTACTTGGTAGAGGCTTGCAGCGCGTGACCCCTGCCCTGGCCAGCCTCACCAACCTCCAGAAGCTGTATGTCGGATGGCTTCCTGAGCCCTTGAAGCTTTCCGCCATGCCCAACCTCACACAGCTCGTGGTGTACCACACATGGAGCGTGCAGCTCCAGGTGCCGATTGACCCTAACCTGCGCCTGGAGTGGACCAGGGACCCGCCAGGGGATCTGGGCCCACCAGAAGACGAGGTGGTTATCATCAAGGGGCAATATGGCAGGTACAGCATGGATCTGGACGAGGATGACTTTGCGGTGGTTCTCACATCACAGCGCGTGCCTCGCGGGGCAGTTGATGCTAAATGGGTGGACGAGGGGAGGGAGGAGCTTGAGCATTGGGTTGCGTGGCTGCGCACCGCAGCCGAGAGTGGACGCCGTGAAGATTGAAACTTTGTGGAACTGGGTATATGTATTGCTTTATTTTTGCACCCATGGGCCATGACCCATCGATGCACCTATTCCCATCAATTTTTTGTGTTGGTGCCAAGCTCAGAAAGGTACACTTGCTGCAGCCTCCAAGAGGAAGCGTGTCCCATTGCCATGCAGGTGCAATACTGCATGCCACCAGCCACTGGGTGACATGGCTTTGGTGCGCAATCAGATACAATGGCTGTAACTTCAAACTTTTCAAAAGTCTGAGAGTGGTGAGACTCAGTGGTGGTGAAGTCAGCAGCAGCACTTCGCGGCACTAGTAGTTTCATGTACCTTCACCTCATACGGCGCGAGTTTGATGGAGCCTGCAAGATGTTGTGAGACGTTGTCGAGTGTACAACGTTGGTATAAGTACATCGCAACTGCACTTTTGAGTTGAAAAAACTCACCCAAAAATGAGCTGCAATTGTTGCCTCGCCTGCCTGCGAGGACTCGGCTGCCTTTGCAGCTGACTCTTTGAAATGGGTGTTTACAGGCCCAGCACCTCTTTTAACGCTCTTCCACGCTTTCAAAAACTCAAATCAGTTACTTTGACACGACTCGTCTGGTGCCCTCAACCCAAGAGCAGTTTGGGGTACCAACGTGAAGTGGGTGCGTTCAACCTCCTGTGCAACTTGCTGCACCGAGTGGCACCTGACCCAGGTCCGAGCTTGGCGGTGCAAACCCCAGGTGGGAACCCACTTGCCCAACGACAATAGGAAGAAAGTTCCAGATAAACCTTGCCAAGCCGTAGTCAACAAGCTCCAAAGCCTGAAACTGTGTGCGTAAACTGGGCAGGTGCATGCAGATGGTTTGCTCAAACGTCATACGGTTGTTCTTCCTCTGTCAGGTGTTACTGGGAGTTTTACAGTTGGGTAATATCCGTTGCTTCAGTCCTTACCCCTCACTCTACTCACCCACTGCCCATGCAGATCTACTGCGCCCACCTCAGCATGCAAGTGTCAGCAGGCACAATGGCCAGCAGCAGCAACTCAGCAGTGCTGGACCAGCGATGCAACAGGTGCCCCATACACTCTCTCCCAGACGACGTGCTGCAGCACGTCGTAGGTGTGCTTTTCCTGCGCTGCTATCCCAACGCTGAAATAGTTGACTACCACCAAACTCGAGTACAAGCACTTCAATACAGAGCAACATTGCAGCTGGTTTGCAAGCGCTGGTGCCAGGCCCTCGCATTCCCAAGTGAGGCGTGGGCAGACATGTGCTGTGCAGGCTCCGGCAAGTCGTTCTATGACTGGCTTTGCCCCAGGCTGGCAGCAACCAAGTCCTTCCATAACCTGCAAGGACAGCCGGAGGTCATCCTGCGCGTGCTCAACAGCCTCAGCCCATCTAGCCTCACTACTCTCACATTCCAAGACCCAAGCAACTTCTTCAATGGGGATGGTGTCGTACAGCTGCTTGGGCCACCTGCCGCCTCACCTCCCTAACCTCCTTGCAACTGTACCAGCGCTGCTCCCCGGAGCAGTTTGCGCCCTGCCTGCCAGCCTTGGCAGCACTGGTCAACCTGGAGAGGATTTGTATTGATGTTCAGTCTACCCAGCCCAGTACCCAGGACGTGTGGCCAGAACTTCCATGCTTTCCCAAGCTTTCCAAGGCAACGGTGTGGGTAAATGGGGCAGACTTTGGCTCATTGCTGGCCAACCAGCCCGCGCTGACCACGTTGGAGATCTATGACAGGGAATACGCAGCTTCAGGCGAGGAAGTAGCTGGCACATATACAGCACTACGGCAGCTCACTCAGCTGAAGAGCGTGTACATACGCTGCGACTGTATAGTTGTACCGACTGGCTGCTTCCCCACATCACTACAAAGCCTGGAGATCTTGTCCATGGAATGCCACTTGGCCATCGACGGTGCAGCAATCCTCCCAGACATTGTCCAGCTGACATCACTTACCTTGTACAGCAAAAGCACACACAGCTTGAGCGCTGGCCTGGCCAGCCTCACCAACCTCCGAGAACTGAGGATCAACTACCTGTATGAGACGCTGGTGCTGCCAGTCATGCCAAACCTCACAAGGCTCAAGGTGTATCACGTGGAAAGCTTGACGCTCCAGGTGCCCATCAACCCTAACCTGGACATGTCAGGAACAGAAGGCGAGGTGGTGATCATCAAAGGGCGACATGGCAGCTACACCTTGCGTTTTGCAGAAGGTGGCCGGAGCAACGTCATTGTGCAGACGTCACAGCTCTTGACCCCCGAGGGCAGTCCTCCAGATGCTGATTGGGCGCGTGAGGCGGGGGAGGAGCGGGAGCAGTGGGTTGGGTGGCTGCACACCGCATTCACGCACGGCAATGCATATGATAGTGACTAAGCAATATGAGTGACTCTCTGCCCACTGTTGCCAATGCTATTATGCTCATTTTTGAATATAATTTACGGTACCATTCTCCAGCACTGGTGCTCATCGTTCGGTGACATCATCAATCGTTTTTTTGTCTTTTTGAAGTATCAGCTCAGTTTACGGTGCCAATGGGGCGTTAAAAATGGTAGCACAGACATAACCCATGTTTATGTACCGGCATAGGGGCAACAAATGGTATTTATCATATACATGATATGTACCGCTGTATCAGTGCAGAAGCGTTCAGTCTTTATTGGTCATCAATACCGTCATTTTGCAATGGCACTCCAAGCCATAGGGTCAAGGTTAGTATATGAACCATTCAAGGCATCTGTATGGCAACAATGCTGGAAAATCACTGATACAGTGCATTCAACCACGGTACTATGCATGAAACACGAGTTGCAAGTGTTATGCGCAGGTGAGCGTTGATTGCTGGCCAGGTGCCTATGTCCATGGACGGTCATGACTTGCAAGACCAGTTGCTGGGGGATATATACTTGCAGAGTGCCCATCTGTGTTACGCTGTTTTGTGTAGGTATCCATGTTCAGAAGCTGTACAACTCTGTAAGACTCCCTTCCAGACGACCTGCTGCAGCGCATCTTTGGGGAGCTACCCTTCCGGCAGCTGAAACATGGACCTGTGACTCGTTTCCGTGACCCGTGGGCTCCATATTCCTACAAAGCAGAGCTGCAGCTGGTGTGCAAGCGCTGGCGCCAGGTCCTGGCGTGCCCAAGCGAGGCCTGGGCAGAGGTGGAGTGTCCCAGGTCCAGCAAGTTGTTCCTGGACTGGCTGTGTCCCAGGCTGGCAGCAACCAAGTCCCTCCAAGAGCTGCAAGGCAAGCCAAAGCAGATGTTGCGGGTGCTCAAGAGCCTCAGCCCATTGTGTCTCGCTTCGCTCACCCACTTGACTGGTGAATACCCTGGCGATACCCTTGAAGCTGCGTACCGGGATAGCAGTGCAGGGAAGCTGCTCGAGGCCACCTTCCGCCTCACCTCCCTGCGTTCTTTGGAGCTGCGCCTGCTCTGCACCTGCTCTGCACCCGGGAGCAGATGGCGCCAGTCATGCCAGCCATGTCAGTATTGGTCAACCTGGAGGATATCACCCTTGATGTCAGGAACCCACGGTTCAGGGCCCAGCACTGGTGGCCATATCTTCCATGCCTCCCCAAGCTGTGCAGAGCAACAGTGGCGGTGAACGGGGCAGACTACGTCCCAATGCTCGCCAACCAGCCTGCGCTGACCAGGCTGGAAGTGTGGGAAGGGCTGCATTCTGGCGGTGGAGTGTGTGCAAGCCCCGACCTATGCCAGCTCACCCAGCTGAAGAGCCTCCTTGTGCAATGTCGCCAGATGCTGCCCATACCGCCTGGCTGCTTCCCCACGTCGCTACAGAACCTCGAGGTCAGGTGTAATTCTGGGAAGGCTATTGACGCCATGGGACTCCTCCCAGACCTCGTCCACCTGACGTCGCTTTCCTTGACAGCGAAAGGCATGCGCGGCGCGACCCCTGCCCTGGCCCGCCACACCAACCTCCGGGAGCTGAGGGTCTCTTTGCTTATGGAGCCGCTGGTGCTGCCGGTCATGCCGCACCTCACACTGCTCAGGGCATGCTGGGTGCACAGCGTGCAGCTACAGGTGCCCATCAACCCCCAGCTGCGCATGTTAGAATGGGCCACGGGTCTGCCGTGGGATGAGCCAGGGGCAGCACCACAAGAGGAGGTGATTATCATCAAGGGGCGGTATGGCAAGTACATCATGGGGGTGGATGATGATGACCGTGTTGTGGTCCGCACGACACAGTGTGCAACCCCTGCGATCAACCCGCCAGGTGTTTATCCGGTGCGCGAGGCGGGGGAGGAGCGGGAGCAGTGGGTTGGGTGGCTGCACACCGCTGCAGCAGCACGCACGCAGTACAACAATTTAATTTGATTGACCCATCGTTGCCGTCTTTTGTTGAAATAACAGAACTTTTGTGAGCTATGTTGAATGTGCTTTGCATCAATGATGATGCAAGAATTGCCGTGCCACCAGTACTTGGCCTTGCAGTGCACTGCCACGGAATTCACAGTGGACGCTGAATGGCTTTTATGTAGTCCTGTATGGAGGGAGAAAGAATCATGGACCCCGGAGAATCGTTGACAAGTTATTATGTCGTATGTCAGCGTATGTAATAATTTTTGTAATGTTGTGCATTTATTGTAATGCAGTTGTTCAGTTCAATAGTACCATGTGCAGCTGGCAATTATTGTGTCTGGCATAATCTGTAATAATTATTTATCTTACAGTTACTGGTTGACAGCCGTATTGCGTAGAAAGTATGAAGCATACGTCAAATGATCACAATCAGTCCTTGCTGCAGCATCATGATGCTTACAGTCATTATGTGTGGGCAGAAATGGAGGGATTAAAACAAAATTAATTTGGACCCGACAGTGACGCCGTGTACCATGCTGCCAGTGGCAGGCTGGATTAGCTACGCCACCTACCTCACTGTATCCTGCTCGAGCAGCATGCATTGCATTCTTAACAGATTAATTCTGTGTACCTGGATTGAAACAATAAAAACTGAATATCAACATCAAGTCCACTCACAACTCAATCTGGGAGCCCCCAAACCAGGAGGTCACCTGAAGTTCAGGAACCACGTAATGCATAAATGCCCTCGTTCCAAAACATTTACCACCAAGGCCAGCACACTGCCGTGGCACAAGGCGCACTGCATGGCATGCGGCCCCCACTTGGTCACAGCGCATCCTTCCCCCAAAAATGGTCCTGCTGCTATAGCATGTACCCGCAAAACTTGCCGCGTGTTCACGTGTACCCCTCCACCCCCCAACTCCCCCCGTTATTGACCCAGATCCTGGTACCCCTGCCGCGCCGCTGCCATCGCCCCACCGGCCCCCTCCCGCGCCGCCAGTGCCACCCTCCCCTCCTCTGTCACCTGCTGATCCCCCCCCTGGTCTGCATCCTCTCTGAACCACCTGATGCTTAGTTCCCAAGCAAGCCATTGGCAGGCATTGGCTGGAAAGGCGCGCAGCATGGTGGGGGACAGGCCTTGGTACCACGCGCGCACGCCGCCTGCGGGATGAGAGGCGGCGAGGATATGAGAGGGAGGGGTGCGGTATTGCTGGCAATCTACATACAACAGTGGTATTCCAACTCGTAGATTATACTCCATGCCACGGTTTCTAGCGCACGCATGCCGGCTTGGGGCCCCTAAGGAAGCCACAGGAACTCTAGTATGTAGGAAGAAACCCTCCCAGGCAGCCACCAGCGCCCCAGCGGGCGCATCACCCCTGAGTGGTACATGACCCTCCATGGACAACAACCTGCACCTTAGTCTTGGCGATGTTCAGGGGAAAATGGCAAGAATTGCCACCCACATGGTGAGATTTTCACTTTTTCGTTCCTTAAACTCCCATTATGTGTGTAAACCCTTACCTGCGGCCAGCAGCGCCCGCAGTTGGCGCACCACCCCCGCATGGTACATGGGCGACCCTGGGACCTCAGTCTGCATCCTGGTCTTGGCGATATCTAGCGGGAAAATTGCCGCCCACATGGTCACACCCGCCAGCCCTCCTGACACAATTGCAGAGGAGGCATCCAGCACATGGTCTAGGGCGGTGCTGTGGGGGTGGTGGGTGGTGAGGCGGCCCGGGAGGAGGCGCCGGTATGCCTGTGGGGGAGCGGGGTGGAGGTGGGATCAGGTTGCAGTTAAACTTTGGCTGTTCCTTGGTAGAAATGGTCTTAACCCCCCTAACTCCTCGAACAAAATCGCAGAGGAGACATCATTGCACAGGATAGTCATCCATGCTACTATTTGGATGCATATGCCTGTACCCACCCCTTCCCATGCCTCCACCAAATATTATCCTCACCTCATAGCTTGCAAAGTAGATTGCATTCCCAGGGACCTCCCTGGCCATGGTGGCCCCCATACCCTTGGTCAGCCCCCGGAAACCCTCCACAGTCACGATCTGGCGCAAGCACGCCATTGGCCCAGAGTAATTGTGGTACCCCGAGGGGCCCTGTGCGCCAAGCTGCATGCGGCACTGCAGGGGAGGGGTTTGGGGGTTGTTGGGATGCGAGGGCCATGCGATAGAGCAATGGCAAACCATTGGTGTGCGGTAACGTCATTTATGAATGGTAATTTTTTTATTCACTGTTAAACTTATAGTACGTTGACAACAGCGTTGGCCTTATGGTGGCTGTGGCATCCTGAGGGGTCCTGTGCGCCCAGCTGCATGCGGCACTGCGGGTGAGGGTTGCGCATGTAGGAATGACTGGAGGAGGAGGTAGTGTGCATGGGACCATCTGAGAATGCAACCTATCCGAGGCATGAGATGCACATGGGCTGCTAAAGTTGTTCAGTGCATGCCTTGCAGGGCTTGAAGCATGCGCAATGCAAAGCACAACCAGCGCTTTGTTTTGCATGTGGGTGCACATGGCACAAGGCTTGGCATGGCGTGGCAATGCAACATGCACTGTGTTGCCTTGCATGCTGCATTGCCTTTTATGTCATCATGGGGACCTGATGTTGATGCATGCAGTATCCATGGGATGGACATGGCGCATATGGGAACGGGAATGGTGCATTTGGGAATGTACGCATTGTTTCGGTTGGGCAAGGCAGCAAGCTGTGCGGGTTGCGGGCACGCGGTGACCATGCTGTGTCACGTATCTTGTCGCTCCATGAACCAGTAATAAATTAGCCTGGCCCCTGCAATAAATTAGCCTGGCCAATTTTGCGCACCTTGATCAGCTCGGTGGGCCCCAGGATGATGCTAAGGGGCATGCCCGCCACTGCCGCCGCTGCCGCCACCTGGCCCAAGCTCACCGAGTCATCCGTGGTGCTGCGCCCGGTGATGGCCTTGAGGGCTTGGGAGTACACCTATATAGATAATCACATGATTCGACTCTCTTTGCCCAGTGGTCTAATAGCAGACTTCCATTGCATCTGTCCAATGCATCTGGGCCACCAATGCATGCATATGATGCCACTGACAGCCTGGCAAGTTACGCTGCTCGTACCATGTAGTTGACCCCCGTCTCTATGGCGCCGCCTATCAGAGGTGGCGACAGGCCCCTAAACAAGCTCCTGACCTGCATCGTATTGCGAGTGGTCAGTGCCAAATATATGCGTGAATCTAACGTCAGCAACAGTGATCTGGCTGTGGCGCACCCCTTCATGCCGGATGATGCTCGTGAAGCAGTGTATCGGTCCACGATACGTGTGGTGTGGATTGGTCTGTAGACGCACTTTGACCGTGTCGAAGGGAAAGCCTGAAAAGACATTGGCGCTGCCTGCTATCACCCCACTGGCGTACTCTGCTGCAAAGCTGCCTCCCTCGGAATGCATTTCCCTCCCGCGCTAACCCGCTGTCAAAGGCTGTGCCTCAGACTACACCATAGGGATTGGGAGGGGTTTGGGTTGATAAAGTACTGGGGTGGGTCACGTTTGGCTGCTGGTGTGTGTCCACCACAGGTGGGTCTGGGCTGGTGACTGTTTTGTAAAACAACAACTGGCGGCCTACTGGCCTAGCCGGCCCACGATGCACGCACTACAAAGCTTACGACAACACTTTAAAAGTTATGCAGTGCGTGTGGCTGTATAATGTGTTTCGAGGCGCGCAAACCAGGAAATCCGCACCAAAATTGGTGTTCAAACTTGACACTCGACTGCCCCCCTTTCGCACACAGCCACAGGGTTAAAAGATTATCTGCAGACGAAAGTGGCGTCTGCAACGTTCCAAACTGAGATTATTAGCAAGGCCAAGAGTTTTTCAGGATACAAGTTTGGACTGCTTGCTTATATGCTGTTGCAGCTGCGCCGTGGTGCGAGCGCTCGACAGGGTCTAGGGAGAGCTGCAAAAACATGAAACGGGGTGAAAACCATCGAATGTAAAGATTTGGTCGATGCCTTGGCAACGTGCGTCCACTTTCTCTCTCTCACTGAGTGCCTTCTTCGTGTGATTCAAAAAAAAGGCATGGGTAGCATGCACTGCTGTACCAGGGCGTGAAGGATACAAGAAACTATGGGGAGCGCTCCCCTGTGCCACACTGGGCATTGCCAGAATGTTTACCAATTCCAAGTTCAATGTGTTGGACTCGAGTTTACTTGGTACCAATGTCCTTCAGTGCACACATCGTTACTTGATATTACACAGGACTGTAGTGCAGGCGCAACCAAAGTTGCAATGGTCAGTGAACAGTGTTCTAAAATGCTGTCCAGCCGTGCGAACCATGCTACGCCATGTCATTGAACTGCAATGAACCAATTACCAGCCACCCTCTTCACACCACTGCATTGCTGTGGTGCAATAACTGCCGCAATCACACGGCTAGGTTGAAAAAAGCACATGAAAAATGGCTGAAGAGCAAGAAAACAACCTATCACTGCAGCTGCTGAATCACCCGCAACCAAAATCCAGGCTGTACTTCCAGACCAAAATTGGCCATCATTCTGGCACCACTGCACTCCAGCTAGCTGTATGACAGCAACACACACGACATCAATTGGAGCCTCCCCTTCATACAGCTGGCCTGAGTCACTCTTGATCCCCGCTGGAATGCGTGGCCCCGGAACCACTCCTGTGCCCATCATTGCAATGCTGCTGCAAGCTCGCGTGCAGCTTTGCCTACAGGCCCCGGCCGCTTCACCACCGCTGCCAGCTCCCCAGCAAGGTCTCTGAACGCAGCCCGGGCAGCCAGGCACTTGTCCCGCCTGGATTCAAACTGCAGGTCGATGCCCTGTGTACCAGGGGGGCGTGTCAAGCAAGGGGCACAGGCATGTCTGCACAATTTACCCAGCAGACAAGCGCGGGTCTTGCCCATGCAACCTCTACACTACGTAGGCAAAGTGACTCCATCCAAGACGTTGCAATGCACTTTGTAAAGGGCATGCAGCCGTTATCCACGCCATGCTGCTACACCTTCAAATCTAGGCCAGGCCAAGTCAGGGCTGGTGGTGGTTTGGTTGCAGGCAATTCAGCTTAAGGGCTGCTCTGCAGGCGATTTAGGCCAAGAGCTGTACATCTGGCATGCTGCCCCCATTTCCCCCGCACCCCCCCACTAACATGCATGCATCGCAACCTACCCGTGCGCCGCCCTGTGCATCGCACGTGGACGCGATCAGGTCCGCAAACAACCTCCACAGCAGCGCAGCAGCGTCGATGGCCAGCTGGTGGTGCGCCTCGTGGGGGCTGGACAGGAGCATGGTGGCGGTGGCCAGCGAGTCCCCGCAAATGTCCAGCGTCATGCTGCCGCGCTGCTGCTGGGTGATGAGCTGGAGCAGGTTGGCACAGGTGGCGTAGTCTGCGAGTGGTGCAAAAACAGGAGTAAATGTGCACGATGTAGTGATGGGTCTTTTTCACACAGCGCCACATGCAGCACGACACGGGCGGCAGGATGTGGCATGCAGCAAAGGTACAAGCATATGCAGCAGTGTGGACTTGAGCACGTGCAACATGGTAAAACCAGGCATAGAGTTTTACCCATGGCCACTGGCATGCGATGACTGATGTGACGCCACACCAATTTTCTATAAAATACATTTATCATACAATGTTGGTACATTGTAATCAGCATGGTACACACTGCCCATTCATTGGCGCAGGGTTTAGCATGGTGACTGTGGAGGCAGGGCTGTACCTTTCTGTCGCTGTGCAGCCCCCCATGCGCTTTTGTGGCTGCCCTGCTGCCAAAACCGCTTGACCACCTGCATGCCAAGGGGTGCATTATAGACAGCCCCATGACTGATGATGGCAATGGCCGCGCGTCTCTCAATTGGTGCAGTATTAACAGATAAAGAGGCAACATTTGGAAGTGGCAGCATGCAGCAGGTGCTTGCCACCGAGGTGGCTTACAACCAAGTTTGAAATAAATTCCTAATCATAACAAAAAAGAGGCAGATGAAATGCAATGAAGTTGTATTCACCGGCCCAGCATGCAGTGGACGTGACTTACCGCTAGGTTTGCTAATTGCGACTCCAGGCTGCGAACCACCATTGGGTGGTTGGCTTGCATTTGTCTGATCATACCCTCCTCTCCAGAGGCTGCTGCCCCACTGCCATCAGCCTGGGGCACGGGAGTGCATTAGTGGCGGCTGGCTCTATGCCATGTACACTACATGGTGTCAGCAACGGGTGTCCACCAGTAGTGGCCTCATGAGTGCAGATTCCTGCCAAGTGGCAGGCCCAGATAAACATGCATGGCACCAACACCACCAGTGTTCAAACAGAGCAAGAATAGCCGTACACATCCTTTTCTGCGCATGTTTACCCCCAAAATTTTGTCTGCATTATGCATATAACATATAATATTTGTGCCACTGCGTGAGTTCCAAGTAGCATCAATGCGCATGGCACCACCGTTCACTCGTGCATCCTCAGGGCTCATCTGTTGCGCAGCAATTCCATGCAGGTGCAGTGCATGCTGTCACCTGTCCCTCCGAATGTGCCGCCGACGACGCTGGTCGAGTGCTCCGTTGGTGCACAGGCGGCCGTTGGCGCACCGTGATGTTGCTGGTGGAGGCTTGCGCATGCGTCAACTCTCGCTCTGCGCACGCATGCACCATTGACTGATCAGTCACCTACCACTCATGGCAATGCAGTACCGACAGTTCTGCGATGAACATGCAGCGCCAAGCAGGTGATTTGACAAGAGATTTTCCACAAAATTTGTGCAGTCCAAGCTCGTGCCGCAGGGCTGGTGATGACGATGAACCACTGATCAGTCATGTATATACCAAGTAATTGGCTCAACAAAAACTGCCAAACTGCGCCCCGCACCTCAGCGCAGTAACTCCCAAACACCCATGCTCACCCAGGCTGCAAAACTGCACCGCACACCCCAGCGCATTCAAACCTAAACCCTAAATCGCCCACACTCACCCAGGCTGCCAAACTGTTGCTTGAGCTTGTCCATGGCGCTTCTTGGCCCCCCGCCAGCACCAGCCCTTGACGGAGGGTGGTGCACAGGCAGTGCCTGGGCCAGGGAATCGCCTGTGTTCACTGCAATGGATGCCTTCTCCACCCTCGGCGGCCGCCCTGGACCTGAAGTCCTAACCTGCACCAGCAGATACATATGATTCACACCCGTCATTCCTAAGAGAAAGGGTGTATCTTGATCCACGTCACTGCTCTTGAAATGAACGGTGATGATGATAACCTTGCATGGCATCGCCTCTTGGTGAATTCATGCAGAGAAGCTGCCATAAGGGAGCTTATTGCTGTCACCACATGTGGCATGTGGTCTCACCTGCGCTGCTTTAGGAGCCGGCTGTGGTGCAGGCACCTCGACGAACGATGAGGTGGCAAAAATGTTGGACACCGCATGCGCATGCGGCAGCTTGGCATCTGGCGGATGCGAGGTGCCGGTTGGTGCCTGCCGTTGCTTGCTGCCATTCAGCGCTGCTGCCCCCTGCTGCTGTGGCGAGGCCTCACCCGCTGATAACCGCTTGTGCTGCACCATGGCAGGCGGATGCTGCTCAGCAGCCCTGGTGCTGCCTGCTTCAGCTGGCGCCTTTTGGCTGATGGCCCTGGTGAAGGGCTGCATGTGCGCTAGGTCAACCACCCAGATGCCCACGTTGCAGCCGTTGTGGGAGCAGGCAACCATCTTGTTATCGGGCGCAGGTGCCAGGTCCACTATGTGGGAGCTGGGCAGGCCGACTGTGTCCAGCATCCTGACAGGCTCCCAAGACCAGCTGCGGACGCCGTCTGCCACCGCGGAGAGCACCGCTGCCCCGTTCATGGGGAAGGCAATGGCGTTCACACCTGCCAACCAGCCAAAGTCACTTGCATCTTGGTGGGGTGCACATGGTTGGACAGATGCAGGGGCAGCATTGCCATGGTTGTGTACCCAAGGGCACACAATGAGCTTGTCACAGAGCCGGTTGGACACAAAACCCTAGGGCCACAAATACCCTAGAGCCTCAAATCCTTCCGTGTGGTTCACTGGTTACGTCCATGGTTGACCATTGTATTGTCAGGTTTGGGCTTGCATATTGGTAACAGGCAGTAACCTGGAACAGGTGCAGGAGGAGCATTGCCTAGAGACGAACCTCACCTGAGGAGTCTGGTCCAGCTGTTCCAATCAGCGTGAAGGTGTCCAGGTCAAACAGCTTGACGGTTTTGTCTGCAGACGCAGACGCCAGGACGAAGTCTACTGGATGGTACTCCAAAGCTGCAAGACAGAGGTGCCCTTAGCGTGGCAACGGTGATGTAGAATGCTACCCAGTGCAGTACATACTGTTTATCGAGTTGACGCTGCTGAGAGGTGAAAGACCTGCTTGATGCCATGTACGAAGGCTGACTGCTCTCCCTGCTGTATTGTGGGACTGCATGTAGCTGCCTCACTGACTAACCTGTGACTCTCCCCGTGTGGTTGTTGAACTCCTGTATCACTTTGCCAGCAGCAACGTCCCACAGCTTGATGGTTCCGTCCAGGCTTCCTGACGCCAGCCACCGGCCATCAGGGCTGAACTTTAGCCGTGTGACACCACTCAAATGGCCCCTGTAGGTTGCAAAGCTGTTCTTCTCCCTCAGGTCCCACAACCGCACGCTGGTGTCAAGTGAACCCGAAGCTGCAAACTCCCCAAACAAATGGAACTCAAAGGCCGTGGCTGCATGTGCGTGCCCCTTCATAGTCCTTGTCACTGTATATCACCGGTGAAAGATTGCTGTTATGCAGCTGCACAGGAGTGGGGAGTTGGTGGCAACAAGTGAAACCTGACTACTAACCTTTAGCTTCCTTCAAGTCCCACAGCTTTATGGTGCCACTGGCTGCCCCAGCTGCCACAACTTCTTCAGCCTGGTCAAACCTCACGCACTCCACGGGTGTTTGGTGCCCTGAAAGGCTCTGTGGCACAGTGACACATGTGGGTCATTGTGGGAGCAGGCCTGGAAATACACTGAACCAGAGGTCTCAAGGAACGTACCAGCACCGGTGTGCTCTGGCCAACTGCCCACATGTTGACCTGGTTGTCATCTCCTCCGGTCACTATCACTCCAGAGGCCTTCCTGCCTATCTGCAGGCAGGTGACCGCTGACGAATGGGCCTGGAACTCTGCCAGTTTGTAGCCGGCCCTGCTGGACTTGTGCGAGCCCATGATGGCTTACCAATAATATCAGAGAGTCAGGTAGTACACACCACAACGTTTAAACGAGCAGACCACAAGTGGCCGTGGCAGTAAGTCATGGCTGACCGTGTGAAACATTGTGACGCCAGTCAAAGGGGGTTCAACAGCTCCATCCAGCACACGGTGTACGACAGGGTGTGGTGCAAGTCCAGGAAACAGCATAACTGGAGTCTCTGGCAACTTGTATGACTGTTTACGTGTCGAAACAAATACTGTACAATTAGTTGTCTTGACGAAAATTCGTGACATATGCCGCCGTTCGTAAGGCGGTTTGCGGCAGGTGGTCACCCTGGTTTAGGGTTGGAGTTTTGAACCTTGAAAAGGTTTTTTTGAGACGAGAGAGATTTTGAGAAACTGTATACAAAACTGGACATAACAGGTCAGTCTTGCTCAGAACGCTAGTACAGTTCAGAGACAACACCAAGAGCTGTTCCACCGCATCCTGCCACGATGTGCCCTTGCAAGGTTGAGGGAGGGTTTATGGAACAATGCCCAAAAGGATGGGCCCTGAGACTGACAAATTGACCCTTTTAAGTATGAAGTATTTTCTTGACACCCCTGTGTAGGATTCAAAAATTGCGCACGTCAATAACCCCAGTACATTGTTGTCAACTGGAACTGCTATAAAACTCCTACCCTGCTACGCACCTGCTACCCTTCATTCACGTGACACCATTGGCAAGCAAAAAACACACGAGCTCGATAGCTAGCTCTCCCAAAAGTGGACAAAGCGCCTCCGCATACCCTGCCATCATGCGAGCTATTAGTTCATCCATGGCCCTGGCACCCCCCACAGTGCTATCGCCCTGCCTGCCGGGGCGAAGGCTGTCGCAGATCCTGGTACTACCACCCTCTTGAGCTTGTCAGCCAGCTCAGCTGGCTGACACCACAGCTCCCCATGGGCAGCGGCATCGAAGGATTGAACCCACACACCCGCCACTTCTAAGCTGAGCCCAGGTGCTTCAAGAATTGGCGCACTGACGCGCGGTGGGCACCTCTCCAGACGCTCCCACAACCACATGTACAGCAGCGCGCCCGCCATGGCCCGACATTCACCCCCGCCCACTCCAGCCTGGTATGTTCTATGTAGCAATAGGGGGTGAAGCTGCCATTGGTAGGTTCATGAGAGAAAATTGCGCCCACCATTGCCTCCTGCCCTAGGCATTCCATTCTCAAAGAGATGGGCACCAATGCCATCTCAGCGTAAAGCTCCAATGGGCCCTTGACCACCAGGCGCTGCAGCGCTGTGAGGGTCGTGATGTTTGCTGGAAGGGCGAGAGTTGCTTGCACTGTCATGGCTTTGTTGGCATGGGAAGGGTAAACGGGTGAGTACCCTAAGCAAAGGCGGGTCAGGCGGGTGAGCCTGTCGATACCCCACTTTAGTTCCACCAGGTCCCCCTGAAAACCCCCACACTTGGTCCCGTCAAAGTATTACAGCTCCAGATCCACGAGGGCAGTCAAGGCGGCCATCCCCTCTACCATCAGTGGCGATAGCATTCCATCGTAATAAATCTCCTCCACCATCCACTGCACCACGCGCAGCGCCGTGAGGTCGGACAGCACGCTCAATGCCACCAGGCTGGAAACCCCAACCTCATAGGAATCTTCCACAAAACTGTCCAGTGCCAGGCTAGCAAGGTTGGGAAACTGAGCACGAACGGGGTCCACCGAGGGGAGCAGCAGTACTATCCCGTCCCCATGCGGATCGCATGCTGTGTGGAGGGCCAGGCTGCGAAGAGAGGCGCTGGAGCCAATGGGGAGCGAGGCTGCCACCCGGTCGTTTGCCATCCATTGGACATGGCTGAGGAGCTCGCCAAAGTCCAGCCGAAGGACCTCCAAGCTGGGGTAGCGCTCGAGACTCGTCGGGGCAGGCAGGTGGCCCAGGCGCAGGCATGTGAGCTGTGTGAGATCGTGGAGCTGGTCAGAAACCCCCTGCATGTCCGAAGCCAGCTCCCCATACTGTCCATTAGCCCGCACCGACTCAATTGAGTCTCTGATGGACAGCTCCAGGTGCCTCAGCTGCTTGACAGCTGCCACATGGGCCACCCCCTCCTCGATTTTGGGTCCATTACGCTGCCAAGTCATTGCGCCAGGAACCTCTATGTGCACCTTGAGCCGCGTCAAGTGCACGCATGCCGTCAGGGGAGCTAGCGCGTCGGGCGCCCCGCATCCCAGGTGTAGCTGCCGCAGCGAGGAGCCGAGCCTCAGAATGGAAGCGATGGCTGCGGTGTGGTCGCCTTTGGGTTCCGAGGACCAGCGTTGAGTGAGCGGAAGCCACAGGTGCTGAACGCAGGGCATGCGGGGCAGCAGCCAGCGGGCGAGGAGCGCGTAGTAGGCGGACGGCGGGCGGGACAGCTGGAGGTACGTGATTTGCACCTCTGCGTAATTGACATTGCTTGTCCAGCGAAGCACGCCTGGCACCTGTGGCGAGGAAGAAGGGTCAGGTCATAGCGCAGGGTGAAAGAGGTAGCAGCAGAACGGAGAGCTGTTTGGAAAGCACAAACATGCCATGCCCTCTTACTAAGTAACACATTGCTTCCTTGTGTAAATAAGTACAAGTACAACTAATTAGTAAGTACATTTATGGCTTACTAGTTACCCTAACACGTTATCTTCCTGACAAGCTGCCAGACATAACTGGCTGGGGCCGCATGTGCAAGGCTGGCTATGTTATGGAATGTGCATTCTATGAAGGAAAATGTTCCAATAAAGTTCAAAATAACAGTCATCAAATACATTATTTCTCAACAAAAGGGCCAGCAGTCTGCTCACCTGTAGGTCCTCCCACAAGGCCGATGGGTCCTGGCTGAGATCGCGCCAGGCCTTGCACACCAGCGGCACGGATCGCACCCTGTCCCCCAGGGTCATTCCCGGCAGAAGCAGTATGGACTGGAGGATGTCAGGGGACAGCGCGTGGATAGTGGTGGTGCCCACTGGCTCCTCCACTTGGGGCACATCAGCCATGGCTAATGCAGGTACACGCTGGCCTGCACCACCGGACAGGTTAGTTGGTCCATCACGAGAGATCAAAAATTTGCAGGCGCATGAGTAGGCGCCCTTGCACAGCTTGCGCCACCCAGCCCTGCCATTTTGACGTTGTGGGCTGGTGCAGTTGTTGCTGATACAGTTGCCCAGCTTTCTGAAACCCTAAACCCTAAACAGTGCATGAACACACCAACAGCATTGTGACCACCAAGTCTGGCAGAGAGCGTATCTAAATATACCAAACCACACTCAACACTCAACACCACGAGCCGTGCCCGCAGGAGCAGTGGTGTATGTGCATGCAAGTTGAACCTGTCCACCATTGCAATTAATCCCCTTTCAACCACCCACTTTAACAGGGATTTAGGCAGTCACCACTATTTAACAGCCGGGATGTCCAGCAGCAGAGGTGATAAAGGGCAGGTTGAGAGCCCATGCACTGCGTCCATATGCGTGCATGTGAGCAATGGCGGTCCACTTGGTGAGCGTCCTATTGCTGGCCACAACGATAACCTCATACTGCACCCATACCAGTAGCAAAGCCGTGCCACCTGTGCCCTTCCATGCAGCTCCTGGGTGCAATTCAAGCGTGCATGTATGGTGCATGCATGGTTACCTGTGATGGCTCAACCTTAAGCCTTTGCCGCTGCTCAGTCCTTGCGCCGCTATTTAGATCCGTGGGCAAGATTTTGCTTGGAGCCGGGGGGAGGTGTGAGTGGGGAAAGGGAGGACAGCTCTCTTTTCATAGGCAGGACACCAATCTGGCTCCACAGCAAGATGCTCAAGAACCACCACACCAGTCGGAAAGAATCAGCTTGCATGTACATTCTGCAAGCTTGTATGTAAGGCCGGGCAGATGGCCAGATTACATAACAGTACGCACATTTACATATAATATTGTGATAAAAGCAAATTCTTTTACTAAAATGGGGGCTGTCGTCAGTTGCACACTGTGCAAACACGTGGTAGATAAATGTGTTCAACACAATTATTTACCACAGTGTGCAACTGGCAACAAACCACCGGACTGCCAGCAGCCCCAATTTAGTGAGCGTGAAGTTTTTATTACCCAAGGATAACATCAACGTGGTTAAACCTCAAGAATCGTGGCTCCTCGAGCCGTTCCATACATGAAACATAACATATTATGTCATATTTTGCCAAATAGCGCTCATATGATATTGGTCCAACAAATGGATTTCCCCTAATGCTGAGTCCCCCACCCCCTCCAAACTCTGCCTTCGCACGTTCCCTTTCACGCCCCTGAACTCCCATGAAACTGCTACCCTTCATTCATACTGTTAGGCCAAAAACACATGGGCCCTCCCAGAAGTGGGCAAAGTGCCCCTGTTACACCCTGCCATCATGCTACCTACTATTTCAGCCTTGGCCCTGGCACACCCCATGGCGCTGCCGCCAAGCCTCTCAAGGCTGCACCTGGCACCACCAACCTCTTCAGCTTGCCAGCCAGCTTAGCCGGGGGACACCACAGCTCCCCATGGGCAGCGGCATTAAAGGAGTGAACCCACACGCCCGCCACCTCTAAGCTGGTCCCAGGCGAGTCAAACATTGGCACACTTACGCGCGGTGGGCACCCCTCCAGCCGCTCCCACAGCCACAGCAGCGCACACGCCATGTCAGCGCATTGACCCACGCTCACTTGTGCGAAGCATGGCCCAAGGTAGCAGTAGGGGTGAAGGTGTCATCCGTGGGCTCGTGAGTGAACACTGCTCCCACCTTTGCCGGAAGCTCCTCCTAGTAACACTCCACCGTGACTGATATAAACACGCATGTCGGCTCTCCGCCACCCTCTTTAATGACCAGGTGTTGCAGCGCAGTGAGGGTAGTGATGCTTGCTGGAAGGCTGAGAGTCGCCTGCACTGTCTTGCCGCCGCCGCGCATGTCATAGACATGGAGCGTGTATCCCAAGCAAAGGCGGGTGAGGCGCCTGAGTGCACAGATGTCCCAGTCCAATTCCACTAGGTCTACCAACGTGTCAAACAATGACAGCTCAAGCTGCACCAGCCTTGTCAGGGCACCCACCCCCACAGGCATCACAGGGAAAATGTCCTCGTATTTCTGATACTCCCCCAGCCACTAGACCACGCGCAAGGCTGTGAGGCCAGACAGCATGCACAACGCCCCCAGGCTGGCACTACCATACTCATCCTCTCGGAAACCTTCCAGTGCGAGGCTGGCAAGGTTTGGGAGCTGAGTGGGAAGTGCGCCAATCGGGGGGAGCCATGGTGCATATCCATCGCTGCAGCCTGCACGTATGGTCAGCCTGCATAGGGAGGTGCTTGAGCGGATGGGAAGTGGGACTGACAACTCCTCATTTTCCATCCATAAGGACTCCATCAGCAAGTCACTAAGGTCCATTTGGAGACCATCCAGGCAGGGAACCAATGGAGGTCCGCCGGGGTCGGCAGATTTGCAAGGTGCAATTGTGTGAGCAGAGTGAGGTGGCGCAGCTGGTCGGAAGCCGCCTGCATTGTCAAGAGCAGCTCCTCCCTCGGCCATCCCGGCCTGTAGAGGCAAACAATCGACTTGCTGAAGACTGGAACAGCCAGCTCCAGGCACCGCAGCTGTGTGAGCTCGGCCACATGGGCCAGCCCGCTCTGGATCTTGGGCCCAGATTCGTGCCAAGTGGAGTCAGGGACATCCTCTATGTGCACCTGCAGTTGCGTCAGGTGCACGCATGCCGACAGGGCGACCAGCGTGTCGGGCGCCACGCTCCCCAGATGCAGCTGTTGCAGTGAGGAGCCGAGTCTGAGGATGGAGGTGATGGCCGTGCTATGGTCGCTGGTGCGGCAGCCTGATGTGTGCGGGAGGCCCAGGCGCTGCACACAGGGCATGCGGGGCAGCAGCCAGCTGGCGAGAAGCGCGTAGTCGGCAGCTGGTGGGCGGGACTGCTCGAGGTGGGTGCGTGGATCTTGGCTGCACCGGTGGATGCGTGCCCAGCTGAGCGCGTCTTGCACCTGTGGCAAGGGGGGCGCAGGGGGAGGATGGTCAGTGCATTGGTGCCTGGCTGGGCCCACAGAGACCCTCTGCATTGGCTCGAAGGGATGGGACTGTGGGCTGCCACCACCCAAGCTGCCCCTAAAGAGGGATGTACATCGCTCGCCACACAATACACGCGCCCACGCGGTGAACTAGATTGAAAGCAGTACCAGGGTATAACTGCTTGGCGCCGCATGTGCAAGGCTGGCTCGGTTCTGAAATGTGCATTTATGAATTACATGAAAAAATAATATATAAAGTTTAATTCCTTACTATTTCACCATAATCGCTTTTTATATAAACATTATTATATATGCGGACAAAATGGCCAGCAATCGGCTCGTCAGCACATCCTTTCATATAGGTATGATCATTGCCAAAATGATAATGGTTGGCGCCGCATGTGCAAGGCTGCTACTTTTGGCTGAATTGCTTGAAGCCTGCTACTAATTGTGATAGCTTGGCATCAGGTGTGCCACACAGATTGCTAAACTGGCTGTTTGCTGATAGCCATGTAAGCAGCCCTAAAGGATATTATCACAGACAAGGGGGGTCAGCAGTCTGCTCACCTGCACATCCTCCCACATGGCCGATGGGCCCAGGCTGAGACGGTGCCATTCCTTACAAACTAGCAGCACGGATCGCACCCTGTCACCCAAAGTCAATTCCGGCAGGCCCAGTATGAACTGAAGGAGCTCGGGGGGCAGCACGTGGATGGTGGTGGTGGCCACTGGCTTCAGAAGATCCTCTACCTGGGGCGCATCCGCCATGACCCATTGGTGCAAGGTATGTGTGGCCTGCGCCGTTGGGACACAGCAGTCAGCTACTGAGTTCCAGCACTGCTGGCGGATGAGCAGTCACTCTTGCACCGTTTGCCCCAACAGGCGCGGTCAATTTTGGAGACCTTGAGGTGCTGCCCAGAGCTTGCTGTTTAGGGCTTAGGGTTTTAGGGTTTAGGGTTTTTGCGGCTTATGAGAGCCCAGCTGTAAACCCACGTAGGGCATGCACATACCAATGGAGTCGAAACAATGAGCCACCGTGACATTTAGTACGGTGTCTACCATTTCAGCTACTCCCAGGTGAAAATATTTTTTTTTCAAGAGCCCTGGCACCATGTGCACTGATGTCACCAGGTCCTGGGCGCTGAAGTTACCCACCAGCTGAACCATATGCTCTCTCACCCACCCCATTGGATAAAGGACGCGGCAAGAATTACTGGATAACAGCCGGGAGCAATAGGTTTGGCAAAGGGCAGGGTGAGAGTCTCAGCCTGAGTGCATGCATGCATCTGCGAGTGAGACAGGTGGAGGTGTTCCTGTGAGCGTTCTAGGGCTAGCCATAACAATACAGCATCCTTCACCCATACGAAGAACATCGCAGAGCTCCTTGTGCATAGTGGGCGGGAGGTGGGTGGGCGGGCAGCATTCCAGTGGGCGCACCTCGAGGACCCGGCAAATGCATGCATCGGTTTCGGTGTCGCGTTGAGTTGAAGGGCTGGTTTTGAGACACTCGTCGCCGCTCAGGCTTTAGTTCGCCACAGCCAAGCACAGTGTCTCAGGGGGTGGAGGGGTGGTTTTAGGAACGAGGGAGCAGGACACCAATATGGGCGTATATTTAAGTCTCGACGGCAACCTTTGTCTGGTGAGCAACACCTGACCAGTCGCTAGGAATACACTGCAAGCACGTCATGACAGTGTGACTGTCCGGCTGCGAGGTTTGAGGCACCCAATACAGAGTTTGACGAGCTTTGGGACAGTTTGGACACTCTCCCCAAGTTGTGCACAAATAAAAAAACAAAGTGTTTTGTCCAGCTGCTGGCAGGCTGCTGACAAAACCGCCTGCTCAAACTTTTGTCCACACCACTGCTCAGGGTAATTCGGTAACCTTTGCTCAGATGCTGCCCTGATGTGCTTGCAGCAGAGTAATCTAGCACTCCAGACCTGGAAACATAATGCTGGCAGATGTTTTCGACGCTTTGTTGCTGTGGTATAACCAGAGGCCTTAGCACGAAACCTGCTCCGACTCCCCGCTCCTCGCCCACGTATCCCCACAGAGGTTAAAACGTTCCCACGTACCGCAACTAGCTGCATGAGTGGTGGCAGTGCCCCCAAGGCGAACCCTTCAACGCGACAGGTACCCACGCATGCATAATTATATGCATGCATTATGTATGCATGGCCATCGACGGTGCTGCACCAGAGTGCAGGGATTGCCGCGCTGATAGCCGTGTGAGTGAATAATGCAGTACCGTTATATCTACCCTAGGGCACTCGCAGGACCACCACCCAGTCAGGTGGCATGGCATGCATTGCCATGGCCGCCACCCCGCCAAGGCTACAAGCGCCCTTTACCGCACCTGCTGCTGCGTATTCCCGGCTGTCACCACTGAATCTTGCCGCTTACTATGCCTAGCAAGGTGGTCTGGTTGTGATACATTTTAAGGCACATTACTGTTTGTACCTCGGTGGTTTCCACTGTGGGGGCGCCCTCTAGTGTGGGATGGGCAACCCCACAGCCGCGCCTGCAGCATTTAGCTCCCAAAATTGGCGGGGCTGGTTGGCGGAAGCTTTGCCAGGGTGGCTGCTCATCCGTACTGCTGGAACACAGTTACTAACTGCCCTCCCACAGCGCAGGCCGGTACACGCCTGCGCCATGGCCACTGTGCCCCAATTGGAAGCGCCAAGCGCCACCACCACCATCCACGCACTGCCCCCCGAACTCCTCCCGTCCATACTGGCGCTGATCCCACTGGGGGACAGAGTCCGGTCTGTGCCGCTGGTGTGCAAGGCTTGGCACCGCCTCAGCGTGGGCCCCTCGCCCATGTGGGAGGATGTGCAGGTGAGTCGTCTGCCAGCATCTCTGTTTAAGACAATTTATTAGGGGTTACGCGCGTGTCAGGAGTATAGCCTGCTTAGCACCCAGCCGCGCACACGCAGCGCCAAAACAGTCCAATCTTGGCATACATATACCATGTTATTGAGACGTGGGCTTGCGCTTCCCTGTGGCAAAAGCTGTGCATCCTCTGCTGGGGTTTGGGTGGTGGCAACCAAATTTGGGGTGTGGGTGCTCTATACTGTGAGTATAGGGCACCCACACCCCGTAGTGCCAGTGCCGACGGTAATGAGACATAATACTCCCATCATATATTATTACCCTTGTCTGTGCGTTGGCCCACCATGGATCTCACAACCCACCTGTGCGCTGAGCATCCCTCCCCTCGCCCACCCCCCACAGGTGCCAGACGCACTCAGTTGGGCCTGCGTCGAAGGGTACACCAATGAGCCGATAGTGAGGCTATGCCTGACCCGCCCATCAGCCATCTACTACGCCCTCCTCGCCCGCTGGCTGCTGCCCCGCATGCCCTGCGTGCAGCACCTGTGGCTCCCGCGCGAGGTGCCCTACCCTTCAGATCCCATCGACACGCACAGCACGGCTATCGCCTCCATCCTCGGGCTTGGCTCTTCGCTGCGCTGGCTGCGCCTGGGGAGAGTTCCGCCCGACGCGCTGGCCGCCATGACGGCATGCGCGCACCTGACGCGACTCAAGGCGGACGTGGTGGTTCCTGGCATATATACTTGGGAGGTCGGTGGTCCCAAGATTCGGGGCGTGCTGGCACACGTGGCGGGGCTCAAGCAGCTGCGGCACCTGGAGCTGTGTTTCCCGGACTTCTTCAACTCGCTGCCGGAGTTTGGGGAGGTGGAATCGGCAACGCAGGCGGCATCCAACGAGCTGCGGCATCTCACTCTGCTGACCCACCTCCACCTCCAGAATGTGCCATCCCCGGCAGACCTCGGGTGGTTTCCCCACCTCGAAGAGCTGCAGCTGTGTCTGGGCAACTTGCTGAACAGGGTCCAGTGGTCAGTAAATGGGCGGGAGTCAGGCCCGCTGCCCATCAGCTCCAGCACCTCCCTTCGCCGCCTGACCATAAACACAGCATGCAGTTATGATGTGGCGCTGTCGCTCCCCCTGGTGGGTGCGTTTCCTGCCCAGCTGCCCAACCTTGCTAGCCTGGCATTGGATCGGTTCATGTATGACTCTGCCGGGGCTGCCAGCTTGGGGGCGTTGAGGTACCTGTCTGGCCTCACTGCGTTGCGCGTGATGCAATGGGTGTGCGAGGGTGTGGAGTACGATGTGTTCCCATTATTGATGCCGGAAGGGGTGGGTGCCTTGACTGGGTTGGTGCAGTTGGAGATCTCCTTGTTTGACTGGATGGAGCAGCAGGATGTGGTGGAATTGGGCGGGGCCATCTGTGCACTCACGCGCCTCACCCACCTTTGCCTGGGATACAAACCCAACTTCCTTGACGTACACGATGACAAGACAAGGCAGGCAACTCTCAGCCTCCCAGCAAGCATCACCAAGCTCACCGCGCTGCGGCGCCTGGTCATCAAGGGGCCATCAGAGGGGGACGAAGGGCCGACTCAGGTGCCTATCTCAGTCACTGTGGGGTGTGCTTGGGGCGGGGACGCAAAGGTGGGAGCTGTTTTCACTGAGGAGCCTGTGGATGATAGCTTCACCCCATACTGCTACCTTGCGCCACACGACACGCAAATATGCATGCTGGTATGCATGGGCATGGCAAAGGCGCTGCTGTGGCTGTGGGAGCGGCTGGAGGGGTGCCCACCGCGCGTAAGTGTGCCAGCTGGTGTGTATGCGGCTGGGACTTCTGTAAAGGGGGGGGTGTGGGTGCATTCTTTTGATGCCTCTGCCCATCAGGACCTGTGGTGCCCCCCCTCTGCTCTAGAGGCCAAGCTGCAGAGGTTAAGTGAATCTGGAAGGGCAGTGGTTGCAGCAATGGAAGGCGTTGGGATGGCGCCGTGGGGGGTGCCAGATTAGCGGGGTTACGGTGATGGCGTGGAACCCTGCCCATGCTTTGAACTGTATTCATTAGCTGGTAATGTGCTGTTTCAGCCTAAGGCTTGTTAATGACACTTTGTTCACTGAAGGTGACTTGATGTTGTGCTGTTTCAGCCCGCCGGCGGCTAAATTTATTGTTACAGTAACAGTGGCATATACCCTGTCATGTTGGTCAAGGCACAATTACTGGAGATCCTTTGGACTATCATAGTGAAGCAGTTATTCAAGTAACATATTATAGTTAGCTCATATTCAATTAGACTTGCGTTGATCCAAGTCGATCCTGTCACTGTCACATAGAGTTGAACTCTATGTCATATCAATGAGTCTCACATCCAACGTCCAACAACTTGATTGAAACGGCTAGAAAACTTGTTGCACCCGCATAACTTGTACCCAATTTGGTTGAACCAGAACTTGCAATAGTTCCAGGTTGAAACCACAACAAAGTCGAAAGGATGTTGCAACCTCTGGTGACCATAGCAAACGCACCAACGGTGCACTTTGAAGAATTGTACTGTCATCATGCACATTGCAAATTGTCACAATTGATTGGAATAAGAAACCTATACAGCAACTCTACGACTTAATAAATTGCAATTCAGCATGAGTCAGAGTCTAGCGGCACATAGCTTGGTCCAGCAATCACACCACACACCCGGTGCTTAGGTCACCCTGCTTCCATCACCGCTCCCAGAAAGCAGATCCCTACAACTTGGACAGCACGGCTACGCCTTTACCAGTGGTGCCCTGTATCTGCACACCGCACTCGTGCAGCGCCGCCACCAAGTCGTCGATGTCTTCTGCAGTGTGTGCAGCAGATAGGCTCACCCGTAACCTGCAGCAAGCACTTGTTTTCTCCTTATGTAGAAATTATATCATCAACTGGGGGGGCAAATCGACATATACCATATTTTACCATGCACTGGAAAGGGAAATGTCCCATGAACGTCCTACGCAGCGAGTGTGTTGCAGACAAGCTGGCCAGCAGCCTGGAGCATACATGCATGCACTAGTTATCTGGCATCCCAGCAAACATATACCCTCCTGCACACGGCCAAGCCCCATCGCTACCCTGCCCTACACCACACCTGCTGGTCCCTGCAGGCACAGTCGGCGGCCTGATGGCGGGCACGTGGAAGCCACGTGCCAGCAGGGCATTGGCCGCCCTCACTGCATCTGCCTCGCTCCCTATGATGAGCGGGATGATGGGGGACTGCGCAGGCACACCCAGGGCATCGCCCAACTGGCGCACCCTGGCCCACAGGTTGGCGCGTAAGCTGGGATCCTGCGGCCGCAAGAGTACTAGTAGTATTTTATAGTAATAAAAATAAACAAAAAAGGATTCAGAGATGGTATGACAGTGCCAGCACAGGGCAGGCTGGCAAAAAGGCATGTAGCGCATAGGGCCTGTCATGAATCCCATATCTGCGAATCCTGTAACCTAAATGCAGTGGTGCACCTTGAGGGACACATCCAGCCCCGCCTGGGCCGCCGCCAGTGGGAGTGGGAGCGAGATTAAAAACACATAGGGCATGTTATCAATCCTAAATCTAAGAACCCTGTAATATAATGCGGTGGCGCACCTTGAGGGACACATCAAGCGCCGCCTGCGCTGCTGCCACCACAGGCAAGGGGAGCGAGGTGGAGAACACGTAGGGCCTGCCGCGGTTGACCAGGTACTGTTTCACCTGGCAGCTGCAGGCCACAAATCCCCCCAGGGCGCCAAAACCCTTGCTTAGGGTCCCGATGTGCACATCCACGTGATGCTCCACCCCCATCATTTCCGCTGCACCCCCTCCCCTGCAACCGCCAGGGGAAGTAAATGCGTTGGCATTGCGGCGCATCCGCATGCGCCTTGTTGGTGGGTGCATGTGGGGTGCACATTGCTGCGCTTGCCCTCTACTGCACACGACCAGGGGTGTACTGGTACTAGCATTAGTATTTCCGTATATTTCCTAGCGCCCAAACCACCCCCATGAAGCCCACAAGGATGTGCACGGGCCCGCACCTTGCACCCGCCACCAGCGTTGCATGCGCCTTTTGTGGTCAGTGTGAACCCATGCAGCCGCCTGACCGCTATCAGGCCCTTGAGTGCACATGATTGGGGGGAAAATGCCAGACAAATTGGTCCAGAGAAATGCCAGACAAAATGCGCATTAATGGGGCAAAAATGAGTGTACATGCCTGCACATGACTGGTGCACATGACCCTGCGTGGGCCCGTACCTTGCGCCGCACACCAGCGTTGCATGGGCCTCGTCTATGGCCAGCATGAAGCCGTGGTGCCGCCTGAGCGCCACCAGTCCGTGCAGGTCGGCAAAGTCGCCATCCATGCTGAACAGGCTGTCCACCACCACGTACTTGCGCAGGCCTGCGAGGTGTGAGGTGCTTTAGGCGCAATAGTTATTTTGTAGATTTTTTCCTTTTGTTCTTCCAACCCCCCCCCGGGCGCAGGGAGTTAGAGAGTTGGCCGTGCTGTGCTCTCCGCGCTGGATGATGGGTGCAGTGATGACATGCCCATTTGACACAGCTCTAAGACACCCTCACCTTTAGGGCATGCAGACAGCAGCTGCTCTAAATGGTCCATGTCATTGTGGCGGTACACCCACAGCTTGGCCCCGTCCCGCACCGCCAGGCGGCACCCGTCGATGATGGATGCATGGTTGAGCTCGTCTGAGAAGATGGCGGTGTGGGAGTTGCCGCACAGCGCCGCCGTGGCCGCCAGGTTGGCGGCGTAGCCTGTGGGAAATAAACACATATAACACGTGAATACAAAAGCAATAGCAATAAATGCAACAATTACACATACAAATACAAGACCAGAAACAATTGATAACAAATCTTAATACAAATGCAGTAACAATGAAAGCAGATATAAATACGATACGGTAACAACCAAAAATATTAATGCAAATGCAGTAACAACCAAAAATATAATGCAAATGCAGTAACAATGAAAATATTATATATACAAAAGTGATAACAATAAGAAACAGCTATATATACAAATGCAGGAACTATTAAAATACAAAAACAAAAGCAGCCTACCTGTGGGGAAGAGCAGGCAGGCCTCTGCACCCTTCAGCTGTGCAATGGCGCGCTCAAGGCGCTGGTGGTGGGTGGTGTAGCCCCCAACCAGTGCAGAGGACCGAGGGCCTGCAATGGGCAATGGATGCGGGGTGTGAATTGGCGATGAGGTGGTTCCAGTGTTGGGGATGACGTGGGTGGGGCAGAGGAGGAGTGTATGTGGGGAGGGAATGGCAAGGGTGTGGATGAGAGGGAGAGGCACTAACGCCAGAAGTGGTACTGCAATGCAAAGGGCGAGCTGCATCCGCCAGAAGTAGTACTGCAATGCAATTAATGCGAGGTGCAATTGCCAGAAGTGGTACTGCAATGGAAGAAGGGAACCGTTGCAGTGTCTGTGGCTCACCCATGCCCGCCTGTGCTGCTGCCCTTGCGGCTGCCCCTCGCACCTCCGGGTGTGTTGACAGCGCCATGTAGTCATTGAGGCTGAAGAGGCGTAGCCGCTGTATCCACACGACAAAGTCGGATGAGAGAGAAAGTACAATTAAAAGTGAAGGTGAGTTTGGCGCATGTAACATGCAGAGCGCTTTCTGTTCAGCGGCGGTGGTGTCCAGGCATGTGATTGTGCGTGGTGGTGGTGGTGGTAGTGGTGGCTGCGGTGGGTATCCATGCAGTTGGGTGGCGGTGGTGGGTATTCGTGCTTTAAATTGAAGGTGTATATCCACGCATGGGTGCGTGCAGCGCCATGTATTGACTGTGGTAATGCATGTATGTTTGATGCATCCGATGATTAATGCCAAGGATACCTGAGGCGCTCCTTGTCCATTGCTGATGTTACCGTCTGGAGCCGTGTCTGAAGGTGACGGTTGGTCATCAACCCATGCCTGCAGTTCGTCTGTCGCTATCTCCACCTGTGCATGAGCCGTGGCATGTAAGGGCAACCCACAGAAAAGTAGGGTTACAGTCCATATGCATGCATTGCTACCTCAACAGCATTGTCGCTGGGAATGGTCGGTCTGAGGCGCCGCAGCAGCGATTTATCTTGCAGGTATTGGACTGACCCGGCAATCCAGTCCTCCCAGTCGTTCATGGACCACACCCACGACCACCTCCTTGTGAAACCTTGAGATGCGGGGAGATGGCCAAAATCGGGCGGGCAATACAAGGGCGTCAAAGCGTGTGGAAAAATGTTGCAAGGAAACTTTCTAACCTAGCCACCTACACAAAAGAATTGTCGGAGTTGCAGCGCAGGGCAACCAAGTTATATGGGCCAAGCAACTATTTGCCTGGGATAATAAGGGCCCACCGTCCCAAAAGGACGACCCCGGTGAAAAGTGCCCTTGACCAGAAACGAGAAATAAGAAGGCAGCCCAGTATTGGATACGCACCATAGGATGCGCACCTTACTCTTTGTACAGTCACGGTTGTTGCTCAACGGAAGTAAACGGTGTTGGGTGCCAGTATGCATATGGCATGCATGCACTAAATTTCCATGGGCAAACTCGGTAGTCGATGTGAGGACCTGAAACTATGCAGCGACTGCTTTCTCTACTCCTCCTGTTGTTTCTCACCTTCGGTGTTGGTCACTGTGCTCGACCAGTGAAAAGAGAGGGCTCCTTCGTTGGGTACTCTGAAGTTATTGACGTGGATGCAGCAGCGGTAGCAGACTGCCAAGACCAGCTTGCCGTCAAGATGTGCAACGGGTACAAGCTGAACAACATGTGCAATACAGGTACAGCCACAGTGTAAACTTGGAGCTACCTATGACGGTATGCATGAGCCCTTTGGGAAACCACTTAGCTCAGTCGTCACAAACTGATCTGGTGTCTCTGCCACAGGCTATGTGAAAGAGGCCTGCAGGAAGACGTGTGGGGCATGCTGAATCTCCTGCACAAACCTTCCAAGCCCCTCAGGTGCACCGCCCTATCCCACTGCCCCTACTGGGCACTGTACCTCACCATTCTCTCACCATGGCAAGCCCAGCCAACACCCAACCTGAACAAGACAGCCCGACCAGCGACAGCCCAAAAGCGGGTCCCAGCTCCGGAGGCTTCTCTTTCTTCAAAGCAGCCTCTGTGATCTCCCGGGTGGCCACGGATGCAGTGTTTGACCTGCCCCCGGTGGAGCAAGACGTGGGCATACTGAGGTGCTCCTACGTGCTTGCACAGCTCTCGGTGCTCATCTACTCGCTCATAGAGGACCAGGTGGGAAGTGGGAGATGGTGGTTGGGCCGCGCTACGCACTCATTCACCTGCTCGCCAGGAATCAGTGCTGCTGCAGCCCCAAAGATCCCTAAACAAAGGTTTGCCACTGGGGTCATTCCATGACTCCATACCGTCCATTATATTGTGCTAGTTTTGACAAACGCAGCAGTTTGCACTCCAGTACCTGGTAGCTCATGGGTTTGCCACTGGGATGTGATCCAGTAATACTACATCCACGCATTTTGCACAGCAAGCAGCTGGCACATGGACCCTAGCTAGGGTCTAGGCACGCCATGCTGAGAACTGTTGGGTTGTGCTTTGCCTCTTAGGTTGGCCAGGAGACCCAGTTTGATGTCCCGCTGATGGGCAGGATGGACCGCACCAAGGTCATCTGGGCAAAGCTGCTGTACATCAGGTGTGGACCTTTAATTAAGTGAATAGCTACGTGCGTTCCGGCTGTACCACTAGCTCAGGACTCACCCTTGCATAGCTTGCGCCACCCACAACATAAAGCAGTCTGGCACATCCTACTGCACAGCCTTGCACACCCAAAACCCCACATATGCACCGCTCTTGACGCACACTGTAGTGGGTCCATTACACAACTGGGAGATTACGTTGCAGTACTAATCCCCTTTCCGCATGCATAATTCCTACCTCTCCCCACCCACCACCCCACCTTTTGTGCAGGCTGGCACGCAGCGACGAGGATTTGAAGGATCCCCAGCAGTTTGCCATTTGGGAGGTGGATGGGCTCGGCCTGGTGCTTGCATTCAGGGGCACCACCACCTACAGCGATGCGCTCATCGATGTCAACATCATTAGCCAGCGGATGGACATCACGGGGCACAATGGTGAGGGTGCATGGGTTGGATTGAATTTACAGGGTATCATAAGTAGGGTGGAAGGGTTGCATTGGCTATGTGCCAGGAGACCCATGGCCCATTTGATACCTTTTGAGGCACCACCATCTGGAATGCTGTTCTCGTGTCAATTGGCTGTTCAATGAAACTCCATTGATCCAATGGGATTGTTAAAATTCCTGCAGAGGACGTGGTGGTCAACACCATTCTGGCATCAATGGGATCCAATTGACAGTAATTATCAGCCCCTAATGATAACATCTATTCCTTCAGAGGATTGGAATTGAATTACAGTACACGCTAATCCCTAATATTCACATTTCATTCCTGCAGAGGACGTGGAGATCAACATCCACTCGGGGTTCTACGAGGGCTTGAAGAAGAACCTAGGCGACATCGTCACCTTCATTACAGAGTACCAGAAAAAGCGCGACACCCCGGCGAGGGTGTGGATCACGGGCCACTCGCTGGGCGGCGGCTACGCCAATGCCTTGATGCTGCATGTGCTCACGCACCCGGTGGAGATGGGCGGAGTATTTGCAACAGGTATTGTCGCATACAAGTGACTTCAAACAAATTTAAAATTACAGATTAAATTTTGAAGCACATAATTTGTACATTTTACAACCAAACGCCAGTGTTAGGACAAAGTCGGCATTTAGGACAAAGTCTCATGTTCATTCACATGCCCTCTCCATCCACCTGTAAGACTCCATGTACAACCCTTCACACTGCCCCCACCCCTTTACCCACCATGCAGGTGGCAATCACCTTCGGCGCCCCCACATACGCCTCTCGATATCCCTCCTGTTGTACCACACACCCACCCCAATCCCCCACCCTGCAGGCGGCGGAGTCATCACCTTTGGCGCCCCCATGGTCATCCACTCCCCCTCTCCATCCACGTTGTATGCCTCCCTGCAACGCCTGGAGCAGCATCCAGCCTATGCAGGGCGCCTCCAGTTCCACAACTTTGTCAACAACGCTGACATCGTACCTCGGGTGCTGGGCAGTGCGCTGGACTCCATACACACCTTTGCAGAGTCGTACATCCCCATTCTCAAGGTGAACGCTAAACCCTAAACGCTGAAACCTTAAACCCAACGCCCACATCTTTGCAGAGTCGTACATCCCCATTCTCTAGGTGAACCCTACACCCTAATCCCTAAAGCCCACATCCAAACGTTTGCAGAGTCGTACATCCCCATCACTCAAGATGACTTGGCACAAAAACCTTGCGTCAAGACCCTTGTGTCCCATCTCTCGTATCATCTCTGCAGGCCGTGAAAGGCATCGCCTACCACTATCAACCCTTTGGCACCTACCACTTTGTGATTGGGGACACGATCCGCACGCTGCTGCCGGGGGGCTCAGATGCCCCCAGCTCCAAGGGGAGGATAGGGGATGCAAAGTATGCAGGGGAGGTTGCGAAAAACCTAGATGTGCGCCAGGTAAGGGTGTGGGGGATGGGGGCTTCGTGTAGATGCTGGCATGGGATTGCGGTATTGGAGGGCTGTCAGGACGGGTGGTGGTGGGTGGAGGGTAGGAGGGCAGTGCTGGGTATGTTGGTCAACATACCCAGCTACATGCATCCCAGCAATGCAGCCAGATTAGCAGTCAAATCCTGCACATGCGGCGCCAAGCAGCTCTGTTCTGTTTATACCTGAGAGTCATACCCAAACCCTAAACCCTACTTCTGTGTCTGACCTGGGAGCTGCGTGCTGCAGGTGTGGAAGTGTTTCAGTGCTCATATGGGCAACGGCGGCGCCCTGCTTGACCGCTCCATACTGGTGTAAACCCAAACCCTAAACCCTAAACCCTACCCTCTGTGTCTGACCTGGAGCTGCGTGTCGTAGGTGTGGAAGTCGTTCAGTGCGCAGATGGGCAATGGTGGCGCCCTGCTTGACCACTCCATCCTTGTGTATGAGAAGAAGGTCAAGGGGCACCTGCACGGACTGGCAATGGACGCGCCACATGGCTGGCAGGGACTGGTGCGTGGAGTTTGTGAGTTCAGGGTTTAGGGTTTAACCTGGCCATGGAACTGCGGCATGGCTGGCAGGGACTGGCGCGTGCGGATTGTGTGTATTGGGTTTAGGGTTTAACCTAGCCATGGATCCGCCACATGGCTGGCAGAGACTGGTGCTTGGGGTTCGTGTGTTTCGGGTTTCGGGTTTAGGGTTTAGGGTTTGGGATTTAGCCTGGCCATGGACCTGCGACATGGCTTCAAGGACTGGTGAGTGGAGAAGTGGGTTGTAAGTTTATGGTTGACGGTTGAAGGTACAAAACCTATGCATGCGCTCACGAGGAGGATGCCCATGGTGGATCATATGAACCCCAGGACTGCAGCCACCTTGACCTTAATCCCCCCTGCTCCACCCACTTGCTTACCCTCTGCGCAGGGTGCGTCTGACCAGGAGGATGTGTCCAGCCTGGAGGAGCTGTTCCTGGTGCAAGCGGACAGGCCAAAGAGCGAGGCGCATGTCAAGGCGGAAAAGGTGGGGGCACCAATGACAAAAGCCGTGCGCGCAACTCTGCATAGAGTCATGCTGGAGTACGTGGGCTTTAATATACAGCAAAAAAACATCTTTTAGCTGTGGTTTACATCGACTGACGCACCCTGCATTTGAGCTGGAATAATGATTAGCAAAGAAGTAAAAAAAACCTTGTCGCCTAGTTAGTTAGTTAGTTACATGCATTCCAGCAAAATAGCCAGATTAGCAGTCAGTCTTGCACATGCGGCGCCACGCAGCTCTCTCCTGGCACTGCTTGAACCATCTATTGATCCCACGCGACTTGAGGTCATGCTGGAGTAGGTCAGCCCACGTTGCCCTAGTGATTAGCATTAAACCCCATTTTTTCTTGGAATGATAATGAACTCTAACATCCATGCTTCCAGGTGGGCGCGGCTGTGGGTGCGGCCAGCAAGAAGGCCTTTGGCGCCCTGGCGGCCATGGTCAAGACCTACGCGGCTGCCAAGAAGGACCAGCTGGTGGCAGAGCACATGGCCATGGCAGCGTCCCGAAAGCCAAAAAGCGAGCTGTGAAGCTCTGCCAGTGGGCCATGGGCGCTCGATGTGTTGGAACCATGACATGCAACAGTAAGACTGGGTCAGTGTATGAAGCGGGATGGTGGCAATCCCCGTTACGAAAGTGCTTCAGCACTTTACGCAGTTGGGTGGCATCCGGAATGCCTGTGGGCGGTGGAGACCATGGTACAGGAGGGGTAAGTGGCACCTGGGGATGATTGCATCTGGGTGGTTATACAGGGTCAGATAGTAGCCACTGATCAAACTGCTACTGGCGATCATTGTGAACGGATGGGGTGCATGGCATGCTGGGTGATGTGGGCTGCAGGTATCTAGTCAGTGCTCCCCAAACAAGCATTACCATGCACAGGTGTAAAGACACCTATGCCTTGGCTGCCATTGCGGGACTTGTAAACTATTTTTCTTGCTCATAATGTCTACTAGATTAGCGCATCAAAGCAGTCCATCTTTGTCTAGAACTTCACCACCGCGTTGGATTTTTATGGTGTACTCACAAGCCGTGACATTCACTGTGCGCGGATGGTTGTGGCATAACCATACGCTTTGTAAGCCTATCGTCCTTGTATTCCACTCCATATTCCCTGCCATATTCCTGACGATTGATCTGCACGAGCCATCCAACCACCTCCATTCACGCATTGCCGCTCTGTGAAGGCAAGGGACAGGCAATCGTGCTTTTCAGGTAAGGTGCACGGTGGAGCTGAGGCGTGTAGGCAAGTGTATGGCGCAGTGCCCTGGCCTCTTGCGAGACTCTACTCTTCTCGCATCGTTTGTGGGCACATGTTTACCTATGCATGCCATGATGCATGCATTCTGCGTCGCTGCAAATTGGTTATAGCCGCAGAGGCAGGTAAAAACCCTTTCCATCTGTAGTGTCCTATTCGATATGATATGTTTGACTGCAACGATCTCGGTAGTTTGCCGTGCAAGTAGGCAAAATACCAAAGTAACGATCTGACGGCATGTGTCAATACAATGGCATGTTAGCAGCAGGTCAGGTTGCAACTTACTCGGCTCAGCCACGACGGGCATCGTTAAGATAACCTCCTCAGATCACAGTCAAAACCCCTGCCGTTGCACAGGACTCACCACTTGCACCCTAAAGGAGGGGACTCATCACTTGCAACCTGCTGCAGGAAGGAACCAGCCTGTAAGGGATAGGACGAGCCTGACCTTGTGAGGGGTAGGCGACCACCACCTGGCACGTTTCAAGATGCCATTCGCCACCAGACGAAGCGCTGACAACCCGTTGGTGTACGTTGACATCAGCGTGGGTGGGGAGCCAGCTGGCAGAGTGGTGTTCGAGCTGTTCCAAGATGTGGTGCCCAAGGTGAGGGGTGGCGCCAGCCAACAACCAACCCCTGATCAACTGACAGCAGTACTTTAGTTATTAGAATAACTTGCTGGTCACTTGTAAGTGCCTCTACCACCACTCACCACCACCCTGCCTTTGCTTTTAACCCCTCCTCATCACACCGGTCTGCATTGGTCAATGGACCACCCCGTTGCACACATCCTTGCGTGGTAGTCATAACAAGCATCCTTGTGTGTAAGCCGCTGGCACCCGAGGTCACTGCTGTGGTCATCATTCGGGGTCATCAATTGCCACTAGAATGTATGCTTCTAGACCATTGCTTGCATGGTTCTGGACTGCAAGAGCCTTCCGCAAGCTGTGCACCCACACGTTGTAGTGGGCCCAGCCACTGGCCACCGCCTGCCATGATAAATCTGGGTTATACCAAGGGGTATATAGAAAGAGATCTCTTTCTATATACCCCTTGGTTATACACACAATTTTTCTTCTTCTCACCTGTCGCACAGCATGCTTCGCACTTGCTGTAATAATTAGAAGTCCTCCATTGGTACAGTCATCCATATAGTATATGGAACGAACCCACGCCCCTTTGCCCCACTCACCCCACCCTATTGACCATGTCAATATTTTTTGGTGACAGACAGCAGAGAACTTCCGCCAGCTGTGCACTGGGGAGGCTGGTGTGGGCCCAGCCTTGGGGTTCCCTCTGCACTACAAGGGCTGCCCCTTCCACAGAGTCATCCCCAAGTTCATGATCCAGGGCGGGGACTTCTCAGCTAAGAATGGAACGTGAGTGTGAGTGCACAGATCCTTCTGGCCACCCGCACGGAGGTGAATACACCACTGATCCAGTGTCCAGTTGGTTTTCTACGCTCTCTGTTGGACAGCATCTGTATCCACAGCCAGAAATTGGAAATAAACTATCATTTACAGCATTTTGCAGCATTCAAACTAGCCATTACAGCAACATCCCATGGCCGACTGTGACAGACCCCTGCACAACACCCACCCACCCGTACCCACCTCCATGCAGGGGGGGAGAGTCAATCTACGGGGAGACGTTCGAGGATGAGAATTTTGATATAAAGCACGAGCGCCCGGGCCTACTATCCATGGCCAACGCTGGCCCCAACACCAATGGCAGCCAGTTCTTCATCACCACAGTGCCCACCCCACACCTGGATGACAAGCACGTGGTGTTTGGCCAGGTGAGAATAGAAATGTTAGGTACATTTACATAAAAGTTGTGAACAACAATAAGCATGAGAGGGAGATTAGGATTTTTGTTAAAACATTTAAAATTGAACATGTTCCTGGCTTAGAATGAGAAGGATAGTATACATGTACCTGGCATGATCTCTGGTCTTCGAAAGCTGCTTTTGCTGTTTTGGTCTGCCTGTTTTCAGTTGTAGACCCAGTTTCCTCCCACCTGCACCTCTTTCCCAGGTGCTGAGGGGATATGGGGTGGTGAAGGAGATCGAGGAGGGGGACGTTGGTGCGGGAGATGCCCCCACCAAGCCATGCGTGATTGCTGCATGTGGGCACATACCCAAGGAGGAGGAAGAGGAGTATCTGAACCCCCCTGGGGAGGTAAGAATTTTGGGGAAGATTGACGTCCTCCGGATGTGGACATTTGTTTCCATTTCAACCCCCAAACCCCCTGGACAGGAGGGCGACCCCTACCCTGTGGCCAAAGAGTGGCACGACCCCAACATCCTTTGTAATTTTGACATTTCTTCTCAATTTCTCCCTGCCCCTGTAGGAGGGCACCCCTACCCTGTGGGGCTGGAGGGCAGCAACCCCCCCCTCCCCTACACATGTTGACATTTATTCCCCCACCCCCGTAGGAGGGCGACCCCTACCCTGTGTGGCCCGAGGACGCCAGTGGCCCCAGCGATGGCGAGGAGGAGTACGCATGGCGCATGAGGGCAGCCGAGGAGATCAGGCAGAAGGGGAACCAATACTTCAAACAGGTGGGGAGGGAATGCGTCCCCTGAACTGTACAATCGTTTCCATGACTGTACATCGTTTCCATGCATTTTAGCAGATTCCAGCAGCTCCTGCATGCCTCCCTGGGATTGGGCGCGGTTCCACCCTGGAGGTGCAGGCATATCAAATGGCTTCCATCATTAAGCTGTGGATACAATTGCTGCGTGCTGTATTGGGTGCAAGCCCAGCAATGGAAGCGGAATGTGTCGGCAGCCACAACCCTCAATGCGCACACCATCTCCAAGCTTGGGGTGGTGTGTGGTGGCGGGGATGGCGGTGCGGTGGTGTTTGGCCGCACCCCGAACTCCCCACCCATTTGCTCCCCCTGCAGGGCTACGCAGCTGAGGCGCTGTCTCGCTACGCCACATTCCCTCATTCTGGAACCCTACACCCTAACCCCAATCTCTGTGCGGTCCTTGCAGGGCGACGCAGCCAAGGAGCTGTCTCGCTGCGCCAAACTCCCGCACACTAACCCCTAACCCTAAACCCTGACCCTCAACCTGTGTGCCATTTACTGCAGGGCGACGCAGCCGAGGCGCTGTCTCGCTACGGCAAGGCCCTGCGCTACCTCAACCCAGGCTCAATGGCGCAGCTGCTGTCACCTGCGCAAGCTACAGCCATGGGTGATGCGGCGGTGCCGCTGCTGCTCAACAGGTGGGGTGCATGGGGGAGGGGGGAGGGGGGCGCGCGCAGTCATGTGCGGCATTGCTGTATAATACCGGGAAAGTAGCCATGTCAGGTTACCGAGAAGGCAATGTCTCATTGCAGCAAGGCCCTGCGCTACTCGAGCCCAGGCTCTGTATAACAGTTGCTGTCCCCGGGTCAAAGGTCACAGCCATGTGGGGACCACTTTCATCCCTGGCATCACCCGCCACCTGGCATGGTGTCACATGCATGGGCGTCACATGCTCCATACGCGCCCTACCATCTGGCACATGTCCCCCGTTTCCCCCCTCACTCGATCAACCCCACGCCACCTCCCCCGCAGTGCCGCCTGCCACCTGAAGCTGCAGCAGTACCACCAAGTGCTGAACATGTGCGGCAGTGTGCTTGAGCGGGACCCAGCCTCTGCCAAGGCGCTGTTCAGGAAGGGCCAGGCGCTGGCGGCTCTAAAGGTGGGTGGGGGGGTGGGGGACTGTGGCGGAGTACCATGTGCATGTGGGGTTAGGTTGTAAGTGGGGTGGCGACGTGGCCTGAAGTGGGTACCCAAGACCCTACCCTGGCCTCTCCCCGACCCCCTTGCAGATGTAGCACGACGCAGGGGTCCAGGTGGGCCCAATGCCCATACTATCACCTAAGGCATACTGCTAACACCATTGCAGCTTGTCTGGCCCCAATCGCCTGAACTGGGCTCCCCTGCACACACCCCAGGCATGCCTGAATGTGGTGGCTACGCTTCGTTGCCCCTGCGTGAGTATGTATCTTATTACCATTGGTGTAAAACGAGGCGACGCTCTGGGGGGTTTGAAGATTACTGCAAGACCCTACACAAACCCTAACGTGGCTGTGCCCCTCTCTCCTCTCCCCCAGGATTATGACGAGGCCCTGGCAGTGCTTCAGCAGGCATCGGAGCTCGAGCCAGAGGACAAGGGGATCAAGGCGGAGGTGGCACGGGTGAAGAAGGGGAGGGATGGGGCACGAGCAAGGGAGAGGGCGGCCTATGCCAAGATGTTTGGGTGATGTTTTGGGGGGCGCAGGCGGCGTGGGGGCGGGGGTGGTGCGTGTGAGGTTGGATGAGGTAGATAGGGGAGCGGGGCGGGTGGGTTAAGAGGACATTTGGCATGAGGCAGAGCGTGGGGGGCAGGTAGCCACGTACGTGTCTTGTGTACAGCAAATTTAACAGTTGCCAGTTGGGTGTTCTTGGCAAGTGCATTTGTCGGTGGTTGTGGGTTGCAGCTGTCTGCAGTGGGTTCCTTATCTGTTACCAGACAATCCGGCTCTGCAGCCCACCCTTGGACATAGCGCCACCAGCTGCGCCAGCAAACCTCCGTCACGGGTTGTAATGGTGAGTCTATCCCCGGGGACTATCCTACGGGTATCTTGGGTTTACAAATCTGACCCTGTTGCTAACCAGGGTGCTGGGATTGGGTCTTCAGGTCGGGTGGCATGTGCACATGTGGGCCATGCCACGAATGATCTGCTGACCTTCCGTGTAGTAGGGGCACTACGGTAGTGTAAAGTGCTGTTGGCATAGTCCTTTGTGCTGCCTGGCACCGCCGAGCGTGGTCGGTCCCACTGAGGCTTGCCAGCTGGCAAGGACTTGCAAGGGTTGCTCTGGGACGCGCTGGCAGCAGCAGCAGCTGGCAGCAGCGCTGGCAGCTGGCAGCAGCGCTGGCAGCAGCACTGGCAGCAGTCCATACCATGCTTGCTTTGACCCTGGCCCAAGCCTTGCGCTGTATGGTGCCACCACGACCTTGCTCTTTGCGACCTTGATCTTCGTAACCTACCAGCTGTGATTGTCCCATATGTGAGGTGCCCACCTGTTGGGCACTGCCAGATGAGAACCCTAATGGAACCTAGCCTGTGTGTCCTGGCTTGAAGCAGTGCGTCAGCAGCGGACAGGCACTTTCCAAAACTGGCTCCACCGCCGCCGCGCGGCGGCGCGCCGCCAGTGGCCAGTGCGCGGCCTGGCAGCGGCCACCGCTGCCATGTCAGCATTTGCTGATATTTCTGCGGTCAACGTTTGGGCTTTCGCTTGCGACCCTTGCCACCTGGGACAATCTGATACGGTTTAGATGAGTTTCTGGGGTCATCTAGCGGCTAGGATCAGTGTCAGGTACGGTTTTGATCAGTTTCTGGTACAGGTCGAGACTGTCTCGACTGCCCTCGTGAGAATTGAGAGTTGTTACGCAGCCACGGCGTCCCGTCGCGTCGGAACCACACACACATATATGTGTTGTCGTGTTCGAACATGCAACACAACGCGCCAGTTCCTTTGCAAGCAGTCGACGTGTTCGTTGTCACTAGTGCCTGACTCCCACCTGAGTTTGCTTGCTGAGAAAGGGTGCTGCTTCAGTTGGGCGTGCTAGCGATAGGCCTCTAGTACGAGGAGCATCACCACACACACGTAGGGTCACTAATCCGCAGCGTTTGACATGAAACCTTGCGCCCGCTGCTGTACATCAGTTGCAAAAGTATACTGCCCAGCGGACCTAGCTTTCCTGTGCACGGATTGCGACACCTGGATACACAGTGCGAATATGATCGCTGCCAGCCACACCCGCGTGCAGCTGTGCGCGCTGTGTGAGAGCGAGCCAGCCAAGATATTTTGCAAGAACGATGATGCGTTCCTGTGCGGAAACTGCGACGCGGAGATCCACCTGAGCAACCCCCTGGCAGCCCGCCACGAGCGTATGCCCTTGAACGCAGCCGGCTTGCCGATGCAGGTAGGCTACTGTTACAGCTCGCTGGGACACTTCCAGAAAGCACGTCACGCGGGACGTAGGGTTAGTGGGGCGGCCAAGTCCAATCCCAACTACTTGCTTACCCTTGCTATCTGCCAACAGGCTCCCATCAGCATCGAGACACCACCCCTGGTGCCAGTGATGATGGCGACACAGCAGGCAGCCCCTCTGCAGCAGCCTGCGGAAGCGACACACCAGTTCGCTGTGCCAGCAACCACCGATGCCATGGTGGCCGAGGCGCTGCATGTTTCTGCTGATAACGCCAAGGAGGGCAAATTCTTGGACGTGAGTAGAATATGGATAGCTGTTGGGCAGGTGAATTCAATTGGCGTTTGGCAGTTGTTTTACATCGGACTTGGTGTGCAGGTGTTTGACATTGATGGCTCATTCTTTGATATGGGCTTCGACTTTGGGACCTTCGAGTGCAACGACATCCTTGCCTCCAACACGCCCTCAGACGGTAAGCCCTTGCCCAGTTGCCTGATAGTTTTGTACCAAGTCCCGCGCGCAGACATGGGGCATTTGGGTTGGCGTAGGTTTTCAGGCCAGTTTCCTAACGCCTACCCCAATCGCTGCAGGTGTTGTGCCAAACTGCGGCCCAGCAGAGAGTGTCAGCTGCAGCGCTGCCCACTCCCACTCCCACGGGGCACCTGCCTGCAATGACACGATGTCGATGGAGTCGGGGCTGTTCAGCATTGTGGACCACTCTCCCTCCGAGTCCGAGGTAGGTTTGGGCATCAGACACCACAGCATTCAACCTTGCTTGGGTTGAACCCACTACCACCCTCCACTCATACAATGCTGCAACATGGCTCTACATATGGCAACAATCTGGCTACATTAAACTTGTGTCAGCATCAGTGTCATAAACGACTCAACAGTCGATGATCTGAGCATGGCATAAACCCAAAACTTGTCCTGGGGGAATTGGGTCAGTGGCTCTACCTGGGTACACACCAGTACTGACCAATATGCTTCTCATCTTGCAGGACAAGTCGTACGAGGGACCCTTTGCCAAGTTCGTCCCCTGCATCACCCCAGTGGCAGAGCAGGCTCCCACCCCCCAGGCCGCCTTCGAGGTCCCCTCAGGCAACAACCTGCCCGTGGTTGAGGAGGAGTTTGTGCCCCGTGAGGTCCGTGTGATGAGGTACAAGGAGAAGAGGAAGAGGAGGGTGTTTGAGAAGACCATCAGATACGCCTCCAGGAAGGCCTACGCAGAGATCCGCCCCCGTATCAAGGGGCGCTTTGCCAAGAGGGAGGAGGTGGTGGCTCTCAAGGGCAGCAACAAGCCAGGAACCCACGACTTCCTGGTGCCAGTGCTGTGAGGCAGGCAGGATGGAGAACCGCAGGGTGCTTAGTCCTGTTCTGGGTTGTGTATATTTGAAGTTTTGAACCCATTCTTTGTTGGTGGCAGGCTTGTTGGGATAAAGCTGCACCACGGTCGACGTATGTGCCCTACTGAGGGTGCACCTTGCCAGTGTTGAAATTACAATCTTAAAAAACTAGGGAGCAATTAAATAAGTTGCTGACAGGATGGGGTAGTCAACTCGCTCCAGTTTGGGGCAGGTGGAGTGTACTTACAAAAAGGTTTTGCTGGCGCTTTTGGAACTGGTACTGATATTGTTGGTTTTTCTGGCTCGTTTGGCAACCAACGCATGCTGCAAGTGGACGTGCAATTATTTAGCACGTTGCACTTATGGAATGCGTTGCACAGTTTTTTTGCAGACACAGTCACGACTGTCCTTTGGAGTCTTAGTTGCAGGCGGTGGGTCTGAGTGGTGCATCAGGTTGGGGTCCTTGGGTTTTGTATGGGGTCAGAGCACACACCTGGACAAGTCAATGACATAGCTACTTCTGGTTTTTTTTGTACTGCTGTTGTACGTTTGTATCTGACCATGTCCAGGCCTTTTTTACTCAACATGGTTCACTGTAGCGCAAAATATCAGATATCATTGTAACTAAGTGAATTCTTTGTGGGCTGCCAAAGTAGCACTGCTGAACCACTGGCAGTTGCTTACAGCATCAAGGTGACCTCTGGAAAGTGGCCTGTCATCAGGTCTGCTCGTGTGAACCTCTACGCTGCACCACGCCATGTCCTTGCGCTGAGAGTTGTAAATACTACAGCGTTGAAAGCGGGCATAGCATTCCAGGCAAACTACTGGCAATTGCTTCAAAAATCCAACCCAGACAGTTGGAGCAAACAAGCAACGTGCACAGGGAACACATCAAAGGAAAGAAGGACCTGCGTTTGTGTCTCCATACCAAGGCCACTGCAACCACCCAGTACACACTGCCCACAGCCGGGTGCCTATGCATCAAGTTTTAGAAACCTCCCCAGCTGCTTCGGTAACCACTAGGCACCACCAATTGCACTGTCCCACTGCACACAAAGACGCGGTTTTATTGCCCTTGGCCGCTAGGCACTGCACCGCTCCACTAGCCACAGCACTGGTCCACTGTGCAGCTGGCCACTCTGCTTAATCAGGCACTGCGCACTAGCATTGTACATTGGGCGCAGTCACTCTATTGCTGCACTAGCCACTGGGCACTGCTCTACTAATCCCAGTCCCACAGGCAGCCGCATCAGGAACTGGGCACTGGGCACCCTGGAAACCCCGTGCCTGGTAAGTGGGGCTACCTGCTGAAAGCTACTTGTCATCCAGAGCATCAGTGAGCGCACCCCCCTCGACCCTTGAATACAAGCACGCCAGTCCGCCACTCGCCCAGCACACCACTCTCCTCGCCCCAGGAGCACCCCCAATGCACTCTCTCCCCTACACACTTTGGCACTGCAGGGCTCCTCTAGCCACTAGGCACACCACTGCTCCACTGTGCGCGCCTGGTGCACCACTCCACGGTGCGGCCACCACCACCACCTCCACCGCCGCCGCCGCCATCACTGCACTCGGTGCCTCCTTGATGGCTGCCCAATCCAGGATTCTCCACCACTCCTCACCAGTAGCATATCCAAACCAGACATGCGCAAGCGATCTACCACAATGGATTTGCAGATGTTGGTGCTCGGCCTGTCTTAGGATAGTAGCAGCCCCGATGGTTGCCTCCAGTCCCCTCGCCCCCCCACGCACGCAAGCAAAGCACACCACACAAAGCCGGATGTCAGTGGCGTGCGGGAGAAAGGGCAGGATGCTGTGGGGAACAACAAGGCAAATCCTAAACCCTAATCAACACGCCTTGCGCATACACCATGCGAGGGCACCCGCCAGGCCACAGCAAATGCAGGAGGCAGATGGGGCAAGCAGCATGCGGCGCAGTACCCTGTCTAGCCATGTGCGGGGCTGCAACAGGCGGCCGGTGGTGACAGGAGGAGGGGTTGCCGGCGGTGGTGGGGTTGGAGTCCGCCTGGCATGCGCTGTGGGATTCCACACAAGTGGGGGAGTGAGTGACTGAGCAATATAGCATGGAATTGGGAGATATATCAGATGGGGGCAGGAATGATTGCAGTAGCAGGAGTTACAGGCAAGGCAGCACAGCATCAGCAACAAGCACCAGCAGATAAGCACAGCGGCCACTGCCCCAAAATGCGCTCAACACGCTAGGAGATCTCACTAGGAACGTTGTTGCAACAGGGTTGCTGAAAACCAGGCATGCAGATACAGCACAAGCACAAAGCACTGCTTCTGTCCAAATCGCCAGGTTCCACACCCCAAAAACCCTAAGGGCATATACCCTAGCCTAGGGCCTACTGGCACATACAGTCTCAACATGCGTCCCGTCAGGCCCTACCCCCTCAGCCCCCAGCCACACAGCGGTGGCCGCATGTGCCAGCGCACCCACGTGCGCCCCCAAGGCAGTGCCAGGTGCGTGAGTGAGGTGCAACCGCTGCTGCCTGCACCAACAAGGACACCGCAGCACACAAGGGGGTGAAATAGGTGGAAAGTCATTATTTTGTTAGCCCTTGGCTTCGAAACAACCTAAAAGGAGGTTTCAAACACTGCGGGATGTCAAACAGCCAGCCGCACCCCTACCCCAAAGACCCCACCCCCCGACGCCTCTGCACGCCCGCAGAACCCCCTCCCAACCTCCCTTTAGCAGCGCACACCACCTCCCGCGCGCCTCTCCCTCGCCTCCCTCCCGCCTCACTTCTTGCCGGCGTTGTCCTTGATGAAAGGGTGCCGCAGGGCCTCCTTCGCCCCCAGCCGCCTGTCGGGATCCAGAGTAAGCATGCGCTCGAGGAGGTCTGCCAGCTGGCTCACCCTGCGGCGGTCACCAGCGGAGCCGGCCAGCAGCGTGGCAAAGTCCTTCTTCACGGTGGGGTTGGTGATCAGGCGGCGCACCTGCGGGGTGCAGGGTTTAGGGTTTAGGGTTGGTGATGTAGCTGTGAACCTGCGGGGTACAGGGTGTCGGGTTCAGGGTTGGTGATGAGGCGACGAATCTGCGGGGATGCAGGGAATAGACAAACACCAACTGTCTACATAGTTTACTTAGTGGACAGGTAAGGGGGGTGGATGGCTGGGTAGGGGCCACCATCACCAGGCACGCACCGGACGCTTGGTGATGGGGTCTTCCTCCAGCAGGCAGAAGCTCAGATATGATACCCACCAAAAAAAACGCCCACCACCCACCACCCACCACCACCACCACCCACCACACCCCACCACCACCACCACACATGCAAGCACCAGACGCTTGGTGATCGGATCCTCCTCCAGCAGGCAGAAGCTCATGTTGGGGTCCGACTACAAAAAGCAGCCACCACCACCACCACCACCACACCCCACCACCACCACACATGCACGCACCGGACGCTTGGTAATCGGGTCCTCCTCCAACAAGCAGAAGCTCATGTTTGGGTCCGACTCAAAGTGCTTCTCGGTGAACTTGCCCTTCTTGAGCATCTTCTTGGGGAAGGCGCCCTTCACATCCATGGCCATCTTGAGCATCTCGTTGTTGGAGCGGCCGGGGAACAGGATCTTGCCGGTGAACAGCTCGTACAGCACGCAGCCCACGCTCCACATGTCGATGGGGTGGTCTGCGGGCCAGGGCGGGGGTGGGCGCTTGGGTTGCATGCTGGTACAAACATGCCTTGTACAGGGTTTGCACCAGAGCTTTCATTCAGGTTTCACCAGAGTTTTCAATGGGCCCTAACAGGTCACTGCATGATCTCTGATGCGCAGCAAACCCCGACACACTGCCGACAAAAACACTTCAACCAAAGGGTCCATCGTGCTTTTCCACAAGCGCCTGCACCGTAGGACAGGCGCAGCATGATCTTGTGAGCATACAAAACCCCCAAAGGAAAGGCATCAGGTTCATATATCAGTCATTGGAAGGACCAGGGTTTCAAATAGGGCCTCCATCAGTGTATTTCCCATGGGGTGCACGCACCATACGGCAGGGTGTAGGGTTCTAGGGTGTAGGGTTCTAGGGTGTAGGGTTCTAGGGTTTCCATCAGGACATTTTCACCATGTGCACGCACCGTAGGGCAGGCCCAGCACGATCTCTGGCGCGCGGTAGAATCTCGACACCAGATAGGGCGTGATCTCGTTATCCCCCGTGAACATGGCGCTGCCGAAATCGCACAGCTTGATCTGTGTGCGCCGCTCGTTGACCAGGATGTTGTCGGGCTTGATGTCTGCGTGGATGACCCCGCAGTTGTTGAGGTGGTACAGGGCCAGGAGCAGCTGGTAGGCGTAGATGCGCACCGCGTCGATGGCGATGCCCACGCCGCGCCCGTACTTCTTGGTCAGCTCGCGCAGGTTAAGGTCCTGTGGGTGTGGGGGAGAGGGGAGGGTTTGAGTGGGGATAATCAGGGTTTTGAAGAGTGCTTCTGAAAGGTCAGGTGGCAACAAGTCAAATTTGCCTGGACTCAAGTTGGAGGGGGGAAGGAAAAAAAATTAGATAGTTGAAGTTGAAGTTGAGATACGCAGGCTTTGATGGCGTTACCAATGGAGTGGTTTGATTGGAAAAGTGCCGCCAGGGGCACACTATGGGTGAGCAGTAGCCGCGCACACGACTTCCACCCCACACCCTGCCGGGGTGCACACCGGGGTGCACACACCCCAACCCCCCACCCCCACCGCACCCACCATTGGCTCGAACACCAGGCACAAGTGGTTCCTGTACTCAAAGTGCCTCAGCAGCTTGATGCAGTGCTTCTTGCCCTCGGGGTCGCTCCCGTCAAGCTTGCGCAGGATGACGCGCTCGGTCTGGCCCGCCTTGAACATGGTGTCGTTGGCGCGGATCACCTTGATGGCAACCTGAAGAGTTAAAGGAAAGGGGGTTGGGTTAGGGTTTAGGGTTTACAGTTTACGTTTAGAGTTTGGGTTGAACATGGTGTCGTTGGCGCAGATCACCTTGATGGCAACCTGAAGGGGAATGGGACTGAAGGTTGGGTAAGGGTAAAGTGGTAGGGTTTAGGGTTTGAGTTTAGGGTTTGGGTTGTACATGGTGTCGTTGGCGCGGATCACCTTGATGGCAACCTGAAGGGGGGAGAGGGAGAGGGGTTTGGGTTAGGGGTAAGGATGTAGGGTTTAAATTAGGGTAAGGCTTGTGCAAGGTGTCATTGACGCAGATGCCTTGATGGCAACCTGGCAGGATTGGGGGGTTAGGGTTAATGTGTAGGGTTTACAACTTAGGGTTTGGGTTGTACATGATGGCCTTGGTGCGAATGACTTTGATTGTAACCTGGAAGGGGAGGCAATGGGGTGAAGGTTGAGTGTGCATTTCAGCAGTAGCCCTAAAGCCTAGCAAACCCTACCTCGGGGTGTTGGCCTGCCTCGTCCCTGCGCGCCTTGTCCTTGGCCCGCAGCACTGTTGAGAACACCCCCTTGCCTGATGACATGGTCACTTCGTAGCGGCTGTCAACAACCTCGCCTGCAGGGGGGTGGGGAAGGGGGGAGGTGGGGGGTTCAGTAGGCGGAGGACGGTGGTTGAAGAGGAGGTCGGAAAGGGTGGATGGAGATCAGGCGGAAACAGGTGGGATCAGCTCACAACTGCAGCCTATCTTCTGACGCAAGCATGGACGCAAGCATGGCCCCACGCCCCACCCACAGTGAAAAACATAGAAAACAAAGCAGGCAAGAACGACAGCCAGTGTCCAGCCATTCCCAACCCGTACCGATCTGGAAGTTGTAGTACCCCTCCGCGTCATCGTAATTGTCCATCAACCCCTTGGCCACAGCGGCAACCGCGGGCGCCTGCGGGGCCCCCCCACCCCCGCCATCCTCCGCAAAGATGTCGTCAGCAAACATGTCTGGCTCCAAGGGCTTGGCAGGCACCTTGGATTTGCCATCCATCTCGTTGTACTCATCAGCAAAGTGCTCCTCTGGAGGGGATGAGGGCCCTGCGGGGCTGCTGTCTGGGGCGCCTGCGAGGGGGATGGGGGGGCGTGTGGTTCGGGGGTCGGTGACAAGTGAGGGTAGGAGGAGGGGTGGCGTTGGAGGGTCTGTGAAATGGTGTCAAAGCTGAGAAGATGGTGGTGCAAAAAAGGGCTGCCGCGCCCGCATTACAGGTGCTACAGAGACACCGCAGTTGAAGCCCACACCATCCCAGACGCGCACCCAGCGGCAGTGTTTGTACTGACCCCCCAGCAAACAGAGCCAAGACTGTGGGACCACCCACCACCACACTAGCGCCTCACCTGCAATGTGAAAGACAGGCAGCAGACTTGAAACCGGTGCTGTAAGCGTAACGGCACCAATTTCCCCACAGCAGAATTGTACCACCCACTGCCATCACATACCCCCACTATTGCACCCATAAATGCACCCACCCACCACCCCACCACCCACCTGGCGCCCTGCGGCTGTCCGCGTCGTCCTCATGCTTCCACAGGTCAAGCCTCGAACCCCCCACCCCCTGGTCCCCGGAGATGCTGGGAGTCTTTTCCCCATCCCCATCCCCATCCCCGCTGGCACCCCCAGGCGCCCCGCCAGTGAGACCCGACAGGCCTGAGCGCTGCATGCTGAGCACCCCGGGGGATGGGTAGGGCGAGGTGTCGGGGTTTTCTGGCCCTCCCGAGGCTGCGCCTGTGGAGGCGAGGCCGAGGGCGGTGGCGGTAGGTGCGGCCGCGCTCTCTGCGCATACACAGAGGGGCAGGGGTGAATGGCCGAGCCGGTGTGCACCATGGTGGCAGGTAATACTAGGCCCTGGCGCTTTCAAGATTACTTCTTGTGTAATAACACGCTACAATTTATATACCAGTACTGCTGGCAGAGGTGGGAAGACATGCAGCAGTAGCCTGCACTCAACTCACCCACCCCAGCTAATGCATCCTCCCCCACACTCCACCCACCCACCTGTCAGGAGCTGTTGCTGCCTATGCTTGGCCAGTATCTCCTGCCTGCGCCTGCGTCGCTCCTCAATCAGCCGGTCCTCATCCTCTTCAGGGGCTGCCAGCATCTCGGTGTCACCCTCGGGGCTGGGGCTGCGGGCGTCCTGGTGGCGGGGGCCCTGCGGGGTTTGGGGTTTAGGGTTGACGACGGGGTTCGCGGAGAGGAGGTGTGAATGAGTGATAAGGGACACGTTTGGTCATCTCAGGCACCATCATGTACTTAGTGTCATGCGGATCGCTGCATGTATATGCCTTGGTAACCAACCACCATGCCATGTTGTGCACAACGCTGCCGCCATCCCCCCATACCCATGGGCATCCCCCCACCGCCATTACCTTGCCATGCCGCCTGCCATCGTCGCCATCTTGCCGGTGCCGGTCGCGACTGCGGGACCGGCTGCGCTTGGGGCGCCGCCCATCATCCCGCCGGTCAGGGCGGGGCGGCAGGCCCCTGTCCCGATCCCGGTCAAGGTTCCTCTCCCGATCCCTGTCCCTTTCCCTGGCATCCATCCCCCGCCTGCGGTCCCGGGGGTCGTCCACTGCATCCCTGCGGCCGTCCCTGGGGCGCCACTCGTCGGCCTCCCTGGGTCGCCGTGGGGGCTCGTCGCCGTCCCTGGGGCGCCGCTGGGGCTCCGCACTTTCTCTGGAACGCCGTTGGGGCTCTGAGCCATCCCTAGGCCGCCGCTGGGGCTCCTCATTGTCCCTGGGACGGTGATCGAGGGTGCTGTGCCTGTCCCTTCCCCGTGACCTGTCCCGATCTGCGTCATCCCTGGGGCGGCCCTCCCTGATCCTGTCGGATGCGCTGTCCCTGGGACGGTTGCGGTCGGGTTCTCGATCCCGAAATTCTGCAGACCTGCCCCTGTCCCGGTCCCGGTCCCTGCTGGGCTCTCGGGACCGGTGCCTGTCCCCATTAGGTTCAATGTGGGAAGGCTGGCGCTCGGGAGGCCTCTCCCTGGGAGGAGGCCCTGGGAGGGCGCTGTCTGGGGCTGGCTCAGTGGGCTGGACATCAGCTGCTGTTGCGCCAGTTCTGTCTGCTTCCTCTGCTGGGGGACCACTTGCCTCCCTGCGTGAAACAGCTGTGTCAAGTCCACCGAGAGGATAGATGGTGTGGTTTAATGCGTTGCATGCATATTCATGGAGTGAGTTTTATACAGTAAGCAAGCATGTCCATCACGGCCACACAACCTAGCGGGGGATCACTTGCCTCCCTGTGTGTGTTAGCCTTGGGTGACGTGCGGCGGTGCAGGTTGGAACTGCCGTGGTGCATGCATTATGGGTCTGGTGCATGCATTATGGGTCTGGCTCATCTGGGTGGGAGATCAACCACATCCTTCCATGACATAACAGTTGAAAGGCCCAACTCGGATAATGGTACGGTGTAGAGCCGTTTAGAGTGTTGCATGCATATGCATTTATTGAATAGGTTGGAATTGCATGAGCACCAGTCATCGCCACACAAATAGTAATTCGTAGGTCCTCACCTGGAGACAGGAGGGTCGTTAGATGCTACTGGGGCATCAGGCATCGCAGTGTCTGCTTGCTCCTGTGATGCAGCAGGCTGCTCCTCTGGAACATCAACCACAATCTCCCCCTCTTCAGGCTCGCTGTCCTGACCATCAGCTGATGCATGATGGCTGGAAGGGCGTTTGTCAGCAGCAGTAACGCCATTCTCCTCCGCCGTGGTCTTCTCCGAGCTCCGGTGTCTCGACTTCTTGTCTTTGTCCTTGGCCTTGTCCTTGTGTTTGTGTTTCTTCTCCTTGTCTCGGTGCTTGTGCTTCTTGTGTGCTTCAACTGGACTGCCTGCTCTGTCAGGTTGGGGGCTGTCCATCGTCTGTGGCCAGAACACCAGCAGAAGCAAGGTGTCAAACCATCAATGTGACACAACTAGCTGTCTCGTAGGGGAGTAACGAAGAGGTACAAGCTGTGACGATGGACGGTGTGTGGCTCACACTGATGTGCCAAACAAACCAAAACGTACGATTATAGGCAAAGTCAGAAGGCACTTTGCAATATAGAGGCTTTAGAATGAGCGCAATGGGCTGCCAATTGGACTGGTAATAGAATGGTAGCCCTTGACTTTATCCACTTTGGCGAGTCCCTCATGACAATGACGATGTTGTCTCCCCGTTGCTTTTCGTATCTGCATTGCCCTTATACCATAGTGCACAAACAGTAACATAGCAAGTCTGCAACCGTTGTTTTGAACCTTGTACAACCTGCAGACCCCAAGAATCGTGTGAACCTCGCTGGTGGAAGCAAGGAGCTGTTGTGGTATCTGGCCTGAAGTGGGTAATGTGAGGTACAATGCAGCGAGGGCCAACCCTCCTGCGATACGCCAGCAGCGCGAGCCGGCGGGCGTACGCATCCAAACACGGAAGCAAGGTACACATCGAGACCCCGCCCTCCCCAGGCCCTGTGTCGACGTCCGCAAATGTGATGCATCGGGATCAGTGACACATATGCATGCATATTGATTGGGCACGATGCCAGCCATCTGCCTTCGATCTGTCCACTCTGTTCGTATGAAAAGTGGTCAGGCAGTCATTCTTCTCGTGTATCACCCAGGGGGTACATCAGGCTGGGAAGCACAACGCACCCCAAGTCCCACCAAAGCAGGCATCAGACCCCAGCCCCACACCAGCAGCAGCCCCACCCACCCTCGCCCCTCCCGTAAAACCCCCAGCTGGCCCCACAGCCCAGCAACAGCCAGGCGGCGGAGGCAGTGGCAGCAACCCAAACGCATGGCTACTCCACCCCTCGGTGCCCATCGACGTGCGCCTAGTGGTTGGGAGTGTGGTGGGCCTGGCTGGTTTTTACTACATCACCATCAGGGACGGCCTGCAAAAAAAGCCTGAGCCGGTTCAAAAACAGGCGGCAACAGACACTGCTGAGGACCCATATGCTGGGGCAGGCTTCCAAGAAGCATCACCTTCAGAGGAAGAGGAACCACCCCCGCTTGCTTCCAGCGAGCCCAAACCCACCCCCTCCACCACAGTCCCCACCACTCCCGAGGCGGACACCATCCCCCACCCCCCACCGGAGGCGGAACCTCCCACCACCCACCAACAGCAGCCCTCAGAGGGCGAGGCAGCCACAGGGGAGGTCGAGGGGGCGGGTGAGACGGGTGCTGAGGGTGATGCAGAGCCAGCCACATATGTTGATGGTACTCAGGTGCTTGGGTTGATCAACGATGTGCTGTCAGGCAGCCTGGTGCCAGCTCAGGAGGAAGCGGCACCTGTGCCAGGTGAGCAAGAGGGGGGGCACACTCGGCACATTAGGCGCCGTCAGAAGTGCAAGTAGGGTACATAGGGTACTTAGGGATGCGGAGATGTTGTGTTGACGCCCAGTGTAGGGCCAGCCACGTATGTGGACGGTACCCAGGTGCTTGGGTTGATCAACGATGTGCTGTCAGGCAGCCTGGTCTCAGCGCAAGAGGAGGCAGCGCCTGTGCCAGGTGAGGGGTGGGGTGTGCAGGGGGGGTAGACACACAAATGCAGGGGGGGGGACTAAACCCATGGGCATCTGCTAGCAGGAGGAATTCAATACATCACTGCGATATCTTAGAGCTCTTCTGGCATCGCTGCTGTTATTCAAATTATCGATGTTGACTGAAGAACAACGAAGAATATCATAGTCACTATGCAAGCCTCATGTACTGGAACAAAGTCCATTTGAAGATAAACACGTGCACCTGCCATCAGTTGGACCGCTTGTTGTTCTGGCAGGCAGTCAATGGCCACCAGAGGATCACATGACCACCCCTGTGCCTGTGTCCACCAGGTCCATCTGCTGAGGCTAGGCAAGTGGAGGAGACTCTCATTGCAATGAAGGAGGGGGTGGCAGGCACTGTGGGGGAGGCGGCAGTGAGCATGGGCCTACAGGTGGGGGGTGGGGGTGGTGCCGGTGTGGTGGTGGCCAGCATGGGGGCCAAGGGGGTGGTGCCAGCGTGCATGGGCCTTGAGACGGGGCTTGGGGTGGGGCTATCGATAAGGGATGCCAGCATGTGGGGTGCCAGCCAGCCTCCTACCCTCAGCATTGACCAGCATAGGAGGGTAGTGGGGGTGGGAGGTGCTGCATGGGGGCATGCTCTGGGTGGCCATTGGCATATACAGCAATGCCAACCCTGACTTCAAAGCTGTGTCAACCATAACCGAAACCCTAAACCTCGAAGCTGTGACATGCCCTGCATGATCCTCCTTTGGGCCGTGCCTTTTTGCTTTCTGCTTCCCTTTGGATTATTCAGCCTTCGCCCACATCCGTGTGCAGGAGACGCTGCAGGCTGCAGTTCCTGATGCACCACCACCATTACTTGAGGGGAGCAGTGAGGGGGTGGCGCCACCACGCAAGGTGAGGAGCCATGTGCCCCAGGTGGTCTCGTGATTGGCTTGGATCCAATAGCCTAGTACTTCATGCACATGCGCCCTGCACAGGCTGTGACTGACATCAGCTAATCTCAACCTTTTCGGGATCAGAAGGGGATGGATGTAACGTACACTACACGCAAGGCCTCCCTGCTTACCTTCATCCCATTTCCTCACATGTTACCCTAAACCCTAGGCCCCAATCCCTAATCACATTTCACATCACTCCCCTGCAGGCTCCCACGGGCCCCCTTCCCCTGACCGCCGCCGAGCTGGTCTCGCGTGCCATCGCCCGCCACAAGGCGGCGTTCGAGTGGGGGGAGTACGAGCCGCGGGTGCGCCAGGCAGCGGAGGACGCACTCACCCTGCAGGAGGTGCTGGCTGCTGCGGAGGAGAAGCAGCAGGTGGGGAAAACTAACAGAAAAAACCGTCCAGAGCTGGCGTGATAAATTGAAAATCCGAAACTCTGCAGCTGCCCCCCTGACCCATGTCGCCAACAACAACACTCTGGTGTAACCCCTTCTACACACCGCAAATCCCCACACCAGTCCCCTGTGCACTGCACAAAGGCTATTGATGGCCTGGCAAAACCCTCAGCTGCCGTTTCCCGCCTCACAGGAGGAGCGGCGCAAGCTTGAAGGCGCAGTGGCCGCCGCCCACGCGCTGGTTGAGGATGCAGACGCGCGCGCCATGGCGGCTGTGGAGGAGGTTGCGGGTGCCATGCGGCAGCAGCAGCATCTAGCTGACAGGCAGCGGGAGCAGGAGCTTGCAAGGCAGGCCAAGTACCTGGCGCTGGCTGCAGCAGAGGTAAAACCCTAGACTAGGGTGTGATTGCGGTTGTGCCAAAGTCTAGAGAGGGGCTGGCGGGGGCAGTAGGAAGGTGTGGTGTCTGGCGTATGCTGGGGTGGAGGTAAAGCCTAGGCTAGGGTGTGGCTGGCTGACAGGCAGCGGGAGCAGGAGCTTGCAAGGCAGGCCAAGTACCTGGTGCTGGCCGTGGCAGAGGTGAAACCCTAGGCTAGGGTGTGGGTCGCAGGGTTTAGCGCTAGGGTGTTGGAAGGGAGTAAGCGCTGGTGGAGGTGGATTCGAACCATAAGCTAGGGAGTACCTAGGGTAATTCCTAAGCTAGAGTGTGGCTGGATTGAAGTCCAGAGTACCGGGAAGGTGTGGGCGAGGTACCTGGTGCTGGTGGATGCGGACGTAAGTTCAAAACTCCCGTCAGCATTACCCCACCTCAGAGCTTCTCCCCTCACACCCTCCATTACACCCACCCCCACCCCCACAGGCGGCCGCCAAGGAGCGCGCCTACCGGACCAACCAGCTGGCCCAGGTGCGGGGTCAGGTGAATGCCCTAAAGCAGGGTTTGGAGGCGCGGGGCGAGGGCGCGCGGCTCAGCCATGGTGTGCATCGGCTGACCCTAGGGGCGCTGGCTGTAGGCCAGGCGCTGGAGCAGGGGAGGGGGTGCGGGAGGGAGGTGGCGTTCCTCAAGCAGGTGGGTGGTGGGTGGTGGGTGGTGGTAAAGGGAGATGGTGGGGGGTTTGGTGGAGGCCTAGGTGGGGATGGTGTGGGAGGTAATTCCTGAGCCAGGCTATGAGGTGCGCCGGCCGACCCTGGGGGCTCTGGCTGTGGGTCAGGGCTGGAGCAGGGGAAGGGGGTGCGGGAGGGAGGTTGTGTCTTTGAAATAGGTGGGGTGGGGTGGAGGTTGTTACACAGGCGAGGACGACCACGCAACGCCTAAGCACTTCAAGTTGCTGGATGTGTCAGTGACAAGGGTACCCGCTGCAGCACTTATTTCGAAAAGGGCTATGCATTTCTCACTCACATTGGTGATTCCAAGTGTGCACCGCCACTCCCACACCCACTTCCCCCCCATCCGCCCTCAACCCCCCTTCCCTCCCCTCCGCAGGCCCTCCCCGACGACCCCCTTGTCCAGGCAGCAGTCGCATCCCTCCCAGACCCCACCACCACCACCCCACCCCCCACCCTCACGCAGCTAGTGGACCGGTTCCCACTTGTGCGGCGGAGGGTGCTGGCGCTGGGTATGGTGCCGGAGGGGGGTGGGGGGGTGCTGGCTCTGGCGCTGGCGGGGATCGCATCCAGGCTAACGGTGAGGGGCAACCTTGAATCCCAGAACCCTAAACCCTAGGCAAGGTTATGTAACGAAAGCTGGGGTCACGAGGATACGATTGCACCTAGGGTCTCTGAATGCATAGTTGCAGTGGGCATTTGCTGTGCGGCCTCATTCATGACTTTGGTGTTTGGCTTGTATCCAAGTTTAGGGTCCAGGGGGTGGCCAGAGGCCTCCTGGGGCGGCTTTCAGGCTCTTCATGAACCCTAATTGCAACCTTCAATCCCAACCCTGCCCCCTGCAGGTGTGGGAGGTGCCTGATCCCCAGGGCAGCCCCAGCGCGCGCCTGGCGGCGGTGGAGAGGCACCTGGTGGCGGGAAGGCTCCTGGAAGCTGCGCAGGCACTGGAGGACAGCGCAAGGTGGGTGTATTCAGTGTTTAAGATGAAGGGTTGGGGGAAGGGTACTGAAAGGGGCGGCGGGGAGGGAGGCTGGAGGGTGGACTGTTGAGGGGGTGGGCCCATTCCCCGTCCAACCACAGCGTATCCTTACTTTGTGACGTGCTTGCCGCCCTGGGTGGTCCCCACGCCCCTGCAGCAGCCCCATTACCCTTCTCCATCACCCTACCCTGCGCATGGCAGTGTGCTGGCTGCGCTTGGGCCACACACCTCACCCCACCCCAACCCCCGCCCATGCAGGGGCACCGCTGCCGAGGCGGCTGTGAGCGAGTGGGTGGCGGCAGCCAGGGCGCGCGCCAGGGCCGAGCAAGCGCTGAAGCTGCTCACAGCACATGCATCCTGCCTGGCGGCAAGCGTGAGCTGAGCTGGGGAGGAGTCGCCTGTGCATGCGGGTGGATTCGCCGCAGGGTGGGCACATGCCGGAGCTTGTGCGGGTGGACGTGCCTGCATTGCTCGCCAGGGCCCGAGTGGGCGGCATGGGTGGCATAGGCTGAGCGAGCGCTGCAGCTGCTTACGGCGCACGCATCGTGCCTGGCGGCAAGCGTGAGCTGAGCGGGAGGACTCGCCTGTGCATGCGCCAGGGCTGGAGAGGGTGGATTGCCTCTGGTGGGCACATGCCGGAGCAGGTGGATTCTGCGGGTGGACTCGCATGTGCATGCATGCGCCAGGGCTTGGGCGCTGAAGCTGCCTAGGCATAGCGAGGCTGAGCAGGATCTGAAGCTGCTCACGGGCCACGCACCATGCCTGGCGGGTGAACTCGTCTGTGCATTCGTCAGAGCGTTCGAGAGTGGATTTGTCTCAGGGCAGATTCGCCTCAGGCTGATTAAATGCCGGGTATTGTGCGTGTACCCGCCTGGATCGCGCGCCAGGGTCTGTCTTCTTCAACACCCTAGCTAGGGCAGAATTTGATTTAATTCAGACCAGCAGGGGAGGGACAGCGAAGTCGGCTGGGATCCCATGGTCCTTTTTACATCCCCTTTCGGGCGGATGTAACTTGCCTCCAGGCACGTGCCAGGGCTGAGCAGGCGCTGAAGCGGTGCGCTTGGCATGTGCGCCGTGGCTTGTGCGGGTTGTTGGGGTTTGTTTGGGGGTTGGTCGTGGGCTGGACCTGGCATGCGCATTGGCTCATAGCGTTGTATTCGGCTTATGACATGCCCAGGGCTTGGGACAAGTGTGTGCAACTGTTTGGCCCCTTCAGAGGGATATAGAGTCAGACTAGGGTACATTATCCTGATGACAGGTGGTGCCTGGTCGGTACAATGCCAATAACGGTGGTCCACACAAGGTGGTGGTGCACCTGGCAATGCGGCCTTGCGCTAAAGCTAGCTGTCGAGTGTCTACAATGTTGTCAATGGCGAGTAGAGAGAAGATGATTTCAGGAAAGAAAATGGGGCCCCGCACGGCAGTCCGACGCACACTGTGCGCCTCTGTCAGGGGCGCTTTGCTGTGCGGCATACTTTTGGGGCCACTAGCTCGCGCCCGGTGCACCAAAAGCGAGTAGTTGAATTGGCCCACGCGTACATCATTATTGGACATGCGCAAGCGCTTCTCGTCCCAAACAACTTGTTCAAGACTCGACGGTACACATCTGTCAAACCATGCTGGAGTAGCTGGGTTCAAGCCGCAAATTCAGGTGGCCCAGGGCCCTAAGGGACGGTAGTAGTATCAAGTTATAAATACCAATAGATACAACCAAATTCATATTGAATCCCTCAATGATTGATTTTCACCAGTCATAGCGTCCACCCTTGGCGACCGTGCGCAGCCACACCACCCATTGCTCAAGCTCCTCACTCGCCTCGCCTGCCCATTCAGCATCAGCATCAGCATCAGCATCAGCTTCCCCACGAGTGAGGCGCTGCGATGTGTGCACCACCGCACAGTCGTCCTCATCCAGCGCCATGCTGTACCTGCCGTGTCGCCCCTTGATAATCACCACATCGCCTTCAGGTGGTCCCGGCGCCCGCGGCTGCTCCCTACTCCATTTGAATTGCAGCTTGGGGGCAAATGGAACCTGTACGAAAGTACAAAAGATAAAGAGCTTTTCTTTTCAGTTGCAAGATCATAAAACGTTCTTTTACATTTCAAGAGCTTGATTCGCTGGTCAGCCTGCGGAAACACAGATTCAATTCAATTTGATCCAGTTTAATTGAAAAATACATATACATATTATATGTATTCACCTGGAGCTGCACACTCCATGTGTCGTACACCACGAGCTTTGTAAGATTGGGCATGATGGGCAGCACCAGGTGCTCAGGAAGACAGGCGACATCCAACTCCACAAGGTTGGTGAGGCTGGCGAGGGCAGGGGTCACGTGCTGCATGCCTTTACCAAGTAGGATAAGCGAGGTCAGGTGGACGAGGTCTGGGAGGAGCGCCATGGCGTCAATAGCCAGATACGAGCCACACTCGATGTCGAGCCGCTGTAGAGACGTGGGGAAGCAGCCAGGCGGGAGCGCCATGCGGTAGAATTCCACGTGCATGCTCGTCAGCTGAGTGAGCTGACTCAGCGAGGCGCTGACCCCCACCCCCCGAAAAATGCTTCTTTCAATGAGTTGCAAGTGGACCAGTGCAGTCTGGTTTGCCAGCATTGAGAAGTCTGCCCCATTCACCACAACTGTTGCGTCACACAGCCTGGGAAGGACGGGCAGCTCTGGCCACCAGTGCTGCGTGCTGGGCTGTGGGCTCCTGACTTCTAGGTGGAGATATGCCAGGTTGACCAGTGCTGCCATGGCTGGCAGGCTGGGTGCCGCCTGTTCCGGGGTGCAGCACAGGCGCAAGTGCAAGGCTGTCAGGGAGGTGAGGCGGAAGGTGGCCTCGAGCAGCTGTCCCACGCTGTCCCCGCTGTATGCAATATTGCCCCCATCGTTGTACTCCTCAAGACATAGAGAAGTGAGGCACAATGGGTTGAGGCTGTTGAGCACCTGCAGCATGCCATGTGGCTCCCCTTGCAGACCATAGAGGGCCTTGGTGGCCGCAAGCCTGGGGCACAGCCAGTCAAGGAAACCTGGCCCTTGTAGGACGTCACACCGCATGTCTGCCCATGCCTCGCTTGGACCCGCCAGGGCCTGGCGCCAGCGCTTGCACACCAGCTGCAGCTCCGCTTTGTAGCGTTTCCTGTCATGGGATGCTTCAACGGATGGGCTGGACGCGTCGCGCGTGAAGAAGGGTACTTCACCAAATATGCGCTGCAGCAGGTCGTCTGTGAGGGAGTGTATGGGGCATGTGTTGCGCCCCTGGTCTAGCACCACCGCTGGGCTGCTGCTGCTGGCCATGTTGCCTGCTGGCTGCTGCGCGCTGCGGTGGCTGGTGTGGTAGGTTTGCACTGCAGTGATTGAGGGTGAAAAGTGTGTGTCAGGGACAATAACCCATTTGGAAAGCGGACTGTACAAGTGTTGTGACCTGGTTGAAAGCCTAGCTCTCTTAGGCACAAACCTATCTTCAACACTAAGACTTCAAACCGCGCTTGGTGTCACGAGTCTTGAACAACATACCATGGCGCTGCGCTGTGTCTTTCAGGACACGACTAAGCTGCTTGCAAACATGTGCAATTCGCAATGGACAAACACTCTCCTAGGGGCACTGCTGCCAAGCTCAAAAGAGGTTAAACCGCACTAAAGGTACACAAGATGCATCACAACGCATACATATACGCTGATTGTATGCCCATTGTATCACAACGCATGCATATACATTGGGCAAGCATGCACATACTACATGCTTGCAGCTACCCACCTGCAAGTTACCCACTCAGCGGCCTCTGGTATGATTACGATGTTTTCGCCGCTCAGCTTTAAACCTGAGTACTGAAGGTGATGGTATGAGCGTGCGAGGCGCGTGCGAGGCGAAGTCTTGCGCACAGAGGCAGGTGGCAGGCAATAACCAAATATAGATAAAGTACTTTACAGCAAAAGTGCGATAGCAGTACAAAGACAGTTCTTCCTTCTGACTTGCGAACTTTACCAAGACAGGTTTTTGGCACCTGGAGCATGTGAAGTAATTTATTGCATTATTTGAAAATGTAGTGCATTTACAGAAAATATTACCGTACCAAAATTGAATTAGGTTGTAACAAGGTTGACAACGTAGTACATGTTTAATATAGAAAATACCATGGCATTGACTGCCTGACATGGATGCCATAGTATGTTCCAACCCGGCAGCAACAGAAGCAAGATGACAACCGATTGGTTCAATACCCATTCACGCACACTAGTGTGAGCGTGCTGTTGCGGCGGTGTGCAGCCACCCAATCCACTGCTCCCGCTCCTCCCTCGCCTCGCGCACCCAGTCTGCAGAGGGTGGCGTGGGACCGTAAGCGGTGGGCAGGCGCTGTGCTGCAATCACCACCACTAAGTCATCGACACCCACGCCCATGCTGTAGATGCCGTGCCGCCCGTTGATGATGATCACCCCGCCTGGTGGTGGTGTGTCGGGGGCTTCATTGGCCCACGTCCACAGGCGCAGCTGGGGGTTGATGGGCACCTGCAGCTGCAGGCTGCCCACGCACCATGCCATGAGCAGTGTGAGGCTGGGCATGACCGGCAGCACCACGTGCTCAGGCATCCATGAGAGGCCCAGCTCCCGGAGGTTGGTGAGGCTGGCCAGGGCAGGGGACAAGCGCCACATGCCTTGACCTACTAGGTCAAGCGCCGTCAGGTGGACGAGGTCAGGGAGAACCGCCATGCAATCCATCGCCACTTCACGGCAATCGATGTCGAGGCGTTGCAGTGACGTGGGGAAGCAGCCAGGCAGGATAGCAAGGGTGCTGCACTCCACTTGCATGCGCTTCAGCTGGGTGAGCTGCCACATGGTAGGGCTGATGCCCACATCCCCGCCAGCATATGCCGATTGCTCCACATGCAACCTGGTCAGCGCAACCTGGTGGGCTAGCATGGGCACATAGTCTTCCCCGTTTGCCGCCAGTGTTGCGCTGGAGAGCTTGGGTAGGCAGGGGAGCTGTGGCCACCAGCATTGGATAAGGGCGGTTGGGTTCAAGACATCCACCTCGAGCTTCTCCAGGTTGACCAGTGCTGACATGGCTGGCATGAAGGGCGCCGCCTGCCCTGGCGTGCAGCGCAGGCACAGGTGCAAGAAAGTCAGGGAGGTGAGGCGGAAGACAGCCTCAAGCAGCTGCCTGGCACTGTCTCCACGCATGGCGCTCCGCGTTTCATCGCCATGCTGGTAACGCAGAGAAGTGAGGCACGATGGGCTGAGTCTGCTGAGCACCCGCAGCATGTCCGCTGGCTCGCCTTGCACCCAGCTGTAGGACTTGGTTGCTGCCAGCCTGGGACACAGCCAGTCATAGAACGACTTGCTGGGGCGCTGGATATATTCCAGCTTTGCCCATGCCTTGCTTGGACCCGCGAGGGCCTGGCGCCAGCGCTTGCAAACCAGCTGCAACTCCCCTTTATAGAAATACTCCAGCTTGTCTTCCTGATGGTTGCCTAGTATCCATGAGAAGGGAAGTTCCCCAAAGATGCGCTGCAGCAGGTCGTTTGGGAGGGAGTGTATGGGGCACCTGCTGTGCCGCTGGTCTAGCCCTGCTGGGCTGCTACTGCTTGCCATGGCACCTGATGGCTGCTACCTCTTGAGGTGGATGTAGTAGAGCTGTACTGCAGTGGGTAAGGGTAAAAATTGATATTCAGAAACCAAAAGCAGTGGAAACCACCCCACTCGACACCATCGTGCAAGAAAGCATGCTGCAAACTGCAAGGCGGCCCAGCCCTCCTTGGGCTCCCACAACAGTCTTCGAGCTCTAACATGTTCCTGCCCATCTACGCACTGTGTGCCTTGTGCTGGACTCAAAGTTTGCGACCACGTCACCGTTCTACAAACGCTTTCTCTATATCACCTGCCGCCAACAAGTTCAATATATGCATGCACCGGCATGCAGCAACCCACATAGACTGTGACTACCCAGCGACTGCTGACCTGCTGCAATGTGCTTCGCTGCTTAGCTTACATTATGGGTGCTGAAGGTGGTGTCCACAGCATATGCGTCGCAGTGGCGTGGAGATGTCTCGGGCCCTGAGCAGGCAACTGACACAGATGGCTATGACCAACGTATCATAGGTGTCAGTATTACTACTCTGTGTTACAAACTGCTGAAGTCAAGTAGGCGCATTCCCTTGCAAAGCTTGCAGTGAAGTTTGGACGTTTAGGGCCCTAAAAACAGTCTGGTTTTATATGACACGAGTGCACAACACGGTGTGCTTTTGTTAGCACACAATATGCTGACAACACGAATATCCGCAGTGTGCACCTAACCCTACCCGGCAACAGTGGTTATGTATGCTTTTATGCCCTTGTCATGCCGTAAAACATAGCAGTCACAGCTTTGCGTGCTTTTGCCCCGGCCCACATCGCATCCACACAGATGCATGCATGCATCCTGGCACAGTACAACGGAGTAGATCATCATCTGAGTGAGCCCCAGAGAACGGAGTGGTCTGCCATCAGCTCTCTTGAGTGAACCCAAAAGGTATGAAACCATACTACATCGTACGTGGTGTAAAAGGCAAGGACTGCTCGTACAACATGCCCTTCTGGCACTATCTGTCAGATTTGATGTGGCTGCTTAAGCACGGTTGGGTGACACGGCACAACTAGCAGCCCATGCGTCCCATTACTTCGTGGTTAACACTACTATTGGGGGCGTACCTTCAACGACTCTTGTTTTGCTGCACTGCGTGACCCCCACGAGGTCAGAGTGCAATGCTTGCATGCCGTGCTTCAAATGAAAATGGTTATTAAGTATACATACACACCGTTCTGCTTGGCTGACTTGCCTGTAGATGCTCTGACATATCGCATTGACGTATCTGTAGATGCTCTGACGTACCTGTAGGTGCTCTTCTTAATCCCAAGTGGTGTGTAAATGGCTGATGGTGCCTGCCTCCCCACCCCTTACAGCACAGCCTTTGCCTAAGTTGCTGGCTCATTACTTCCAGGTGCAGGCACGGCCATGAGGCAGGCCTAACACCAGCCTTCTCAACACACCTCTTCTGACAAGCACAAGGAGACAGCACTTGCAGCAATGGTCAGGAGAGACGCGTGGCTGGTGTTGGTCGCGGTGTTGGGGCTTTGCCACGCACCACCGAGGGCCAGTTGCCAGCAGCAGCCCACCATGGCCCAGTACGTGGCGCAGACCACTGACAAAATAGCAACCTGGAGGGAACAGCTGTTTGGGCGCCTGGTCGATACCTACCGGGTTGCACGCAGCTCCCCAGAGCTGAACGCCATGGTCTCAAGGGTAAACCCCTACGCGCATGAACCCAAAGGCCACTCCCGGTATGACCTGTTTGAGCCCTATATAGCGTGTCCCCCTGGTCACGCCTTGGAGAGGGTTGGCGGGCGCAGGGGCGACGGGGGCAAGTGGATATGCGGGCTGGACCAGCTGCGGCCGCCATGCGTGGTGTTCTCGATCGGCAGCAAAAACGAGTACGGCTTTGAAACACAGGTGCTCAACCGCACCCAGTGCACGGTGCACACCTTTGACTGCACTGTTGTTGGACGCAGTCTTCAAAAGCGACACTTTTTCCACCAGCTCTGCTTTGGCCCATTCAAGGACCCACGCTTTGTCACATACACCGAGGCAGTGAGGACCTTCAGTGGGGGCCAGCTTGATTTGCTGAAGATGGATATTGAGGGTGGCGAGTACGACGTGTTTGCCGAGTGGACAGCACGCTCGCTGCTAGCGCCACAGGTTTCTGTGGAGTTCCACTTCAACTATTCCCATCTTCCTTTGCCCACGCAGCACCACTCCGGATACATTGGCACTGTTTCACTAGCCCAGGAGGCCTACACGTTTGACCGCTTGGCATCGCTAGGGTATGGTGTTGTCAATAGGGAAGACAACCGTTTGTGCTCACACTGCAGCGAGTTCACTTTAGTGCGAGCCCCTGCTTTCCAAAGTTGAGGCCGGGCCCCTGTACCTGGTCCATCCTCGCGGGGTGAACCATGCACCCACCCTGGATCCAGTGTAGTAAGCAAAAGTTTACATTGAACCAGGCCTGGTTGAGGCACTTGGTGTGAACAAAGAGGCATAGCTTCAGATAAGCATAGCCGGAGATCACGTTGTCTCTACTAACACTTTGGTAGAATACAATAACATCGGACTATTCCTGTCGCTATACAGGTCTAACTGCAATTGTGGGAATCTCAAGAGAGAACGAGAGAGAATGTCACATGCTGTAACCTTGCTGAAACAGGCTTGGGATGTAATGGCATTTTGCTGTAAATACCGTGTGATGTAAATTGTGAGAAAGATATACAGTTTGGAAATTAATAGAGGTATGTACCATACATAAAGCTGGCTCATATACTCGCTGTAATGAGGCATGTTTGGTTGCATTATGATTAAGACTGTGGTCCACGAATAACGATCCAGGAATAACGTTCAAGTTATAAATTGTTGGAGTATTTTGTCATGTTTGAACAGGAGGATTCTCCCCCCCGCCAAAGAAAAGGGCTGCTGCTGTTGTTGGACAGTAAAATGGTAAACTTGTGTGCTGTTGCTCCTTGCAAACGATCGCTAGAATATGTGGAAACAATGGAATGCTGTGAGCTAGCTGGAACAGGCCAGAATAAGCACCAACATGGAAAATAGCTGTGTGAGGTGTCAAATGCCGAACACTGGTTGCTTTGCACAAGCAAAGCAGCATAAGTGGCGAGCGCACGCAGGCAGCTGCCGCCACAGGGCACGAGCCAAGGGGTAAAATGCCCTACCCGTGTGTAGGCTGGCAGGCACCACTGTCAGGCTTGGTGCGCACACAGGCTCAATACACATCCCCTAGCAATTGTAGTCTGAATTCACAGAGCCTATTGAAAATGCCACTTTAAAAAAAGAAGATTCTTGAAGAAGAAAGGGGACGCGCAAAGGCAAAATTAAGCCTTAGGGGCCACTGGCTCGCACCAGGCCCTGGACACCGACCGAATAAGGTAATAATAGTTATCTACTATAATCAGAATGGGTTTATTAATCATTGGTGATGATTAACGATTAATTCTAATAAACTATTAATACACCGCTCACTGTCAGTGGCAGCATCTTGCTACAAGGCATCCATCCCCGTCATGGTGCGTCTTGGGCAAGTCATGCGGCACTCTTAGCCAAGCCCATTCCGAGGCCCACAGTGTCACTAGTGCCAACAGTGTAAACAGGGTGTACGTACGTTACCCTGTGTGCACACCTGGAGTCAACAGTGGCCCCACACCTTGGTTGCGTTCCTAGCCCTGCCCAACAGCATCCTCCCGCTGATCACGCTCCCCGACCAACTGGACAGCCTGTTGCCCACAAACACCTCCGCCAGGGTGCAAATGCACATCTCCACCAGGCTCACCGTGTCCACACGCTCACCCAGGTCCAGGCTGGGTGTCTGGCCCGTGGGCTGGTAGAAAAATGCGGGTGTGTGGGGCAGGTATGTAGCCAGCTGGTTTTTCACCTCGGGGATGTCTTGTTTGGTTGTGGCCACGAATAAGCAGGGGGCGCCTCCCAGGGATGCACAGTCGCTCACGTTTTGGTAGGAGGGGCAGGCCTGGTCTGGGGATGCCAGTTTGAACTTGGCCCAGCTGCAAAAAAGCGGTACTTAGTGGTAAGCGGTACAAAGTGTAAACTGTATGTGCCTGTGTTGCATTTCAATGTACCTGTAACTGTGACTGCAGGCAGGAATATGGGTGATTATTGTTGCCCTAACCCTAAACAGTGCCCAGGCTGGCTAGCATACACATGCATAGAGCAGACCCTTTGCAATCAACAATTTTATACATCAACCCATCAATCGTATGATTTGCAATCAACTGTAAGCAAGGCAATTACTTTGCAGGTTTTGCAGGCAAGGTAGTTGGCCCCTCACTTTTTGCAGTGCGTGTTGATGTAGTCCCCCAGGCGCAGGTGTATTGCCCAACACCCCCCTGGGAGCGACCCCAGGTACCTTCTGGCTTCCTTCCAATAGTCCTCCCGTGCATCCACATGGCTCCGAATGGAGCGGAACACCTCGTTCTCATCCGCCCGGTACCCCTGGTAGAATGAGAACGTGAATGTGGATGTGGATGTGGATGTGGATGTGGATGTGGATGTGGATGTGGATGTGGATGTGGAAGCGGATGTGGATGTGGATGTGGATGTGGGTGTGGATGTGGATGCAGACGTGACTGTAAATGCGAATATGCATGAGGATGCAAGACTCTCATATACCATAAGGGGTCATATATATAATGCACAACAGAACACAATATTGCTTATAGCATGAGCTGACATTGTTTTATTGGTAGCATGAGAATACATGCGCGCCCATGCGCAATAGCAAACAGGTCCCCGAGAAGTAGCCCAATCCCAGGGGTGACAAAAAGAACAACACCCGGCAAAGGCAAGCCTACCACACACACCCTAAACCCTAGCAACCCTACACAGCCTTGCAAGCTAGCACCCCCTGGCAATCACCTGGTAGCCTTCTGGGCCATTGTAGCGGGAGTAGACGCCCAGCTCCTTGGGTCTGGCTTTGGAAGTTCCTGCCAGGAACCCCACGCACCGCAGGCTTGTGTCATACTCCCCTGTCACAAAGTCGTGAACTGACGTCTCAGGCACTTCCCCATGCAGGTGGAGCCTAGACTCCAGCTTGTCCCAATGGACCAGGCAGCGCGCTTGGGTCCCATTTTGGCCTGTGGCAGCAACAGGCTACGAGTTGATATTTTTTAGCGTTTAGAGTTAGGGGTTAGGGATTAGGCTTAACGTCACTCTAACGAGATTTCACACTGCTCGGACCGTACCAATTTTGGGTGTTTACAGGGTTTTGGTACATTGGGTAATACATAAGATGTGAAGACTACTATATGCAATTAAACAGCCAAATCATTTCGCGTTTCAAACATTCCTGTTCATGAGAGGGATACTGTTATGGTTTTGGTGCTCTGGTGGGAGCCAGTGGGCCACCTAACTCCGCATCTGGCGGCCCCTTTTCTCCTTTTCTTTCGTTCTTTCTGAGCACCCACCTTGGCCTGTCGCGGCAGCAGATCCTGTTGCGTTCCTGCTCGAGTGGCAGTGGTTGTCATTCACGACTGCAAGCTCCAAGGTTGCATTGCATTGGAGCAGGAAATCTGCCATGCTGATGCTCCCCCTGGGCAGTGCCTGGGCCAGTGCATAAGAAACAACATGATTAAATTATACAATGATTATATTACAATATTTATACATCACGACGGAAATTTTCCATGCTGACGCTCCCCCTGGGCAGTGCCTGGTCCAGTGCATAAAGCTTTAATATAGGCGAGGGCAAGAAATGCAGAACATCATGTTTAAGGTGGGGCGCTGCAGGATCGTACAAATTGAGGAAATTTTTCGATCTGAAAATGGGAGATTATATGGCACAGTGGAAACACGGCCTGAATGGTGTTTTTATTGGGATGAGAGTCGGCTGCAGCTGGTCCTCTGGCTGGTGAATGTACATCCTGCGACAGTTCCAACCCACGCACCTCCCTAGCCAGCTTGAAAGGGAGAAGACAGGGGAAAGAAAGGGGAGGGAAGGGTGAGCCATTACCTGGTCCAGTAGGGTTATATTGTAGTAGTCAGCCAGCGGGTAGTGGTGGTCGTAGTTCCTGTGCCCATACTGAAAGTCCTCCAGCACCTGCAATTCGCCAGTGTCAGGCAAACACAAATGAATAAATACATGGATAAATACAGTAAGTTAAAAAAAATGTCTTGTGAGCTTGGGTTGGCTCCCTGAATGTGACTGTCGAATAACATCCTTGCCGCCACACAGCTCTTTCCTGGCACTGTTTGAACCACCTTTTGAGCCCACGCGACTTGAGGTCTTGCTGGAAAAGGTCTGAAATGCGCAATGCGGTCATGACACAGAAGCTACCACTGTACGCTGGTCAATTCACACGTGACAGATGTCCCCTGGCATGACATGGCATGACAATGCCACATAGATGCGAGTGACACGTGATGTGGGATGCTTCATAAATGCGATGTATATCTCAATCATGAAGCAAAGCCACATCTGACCTTCTCCAGCAGGACCTCAAGTCGCGTGGGATCAATAGGTGGTTCAACAATGCCAGGAAAGAGCTGCGTGGCGCCGCATGTGCACGCCTGACTGCTCATCTGGCTGCATTCCTGGAATGCATGTAACCAAGTACCTAACTACAACACATCAATCACCTCAGGCTGCACGAGGGTGCGGTCGGTGTGGTTGGCCCACCACACCGCGTGGTACAGGTCGATGCGCTGGTTGTTGAAGCCATCGTGATCGGTGCGGAAGAACAAATAGCGCCCTGGCTGCACTGGTTGGGTCGCCGGTATCGGTGCAGCCAGCAGCTGTGAAGCAAGGCTGCATGGCGTGGCGACAAGGGGTGGGTATCACAGGACTGGCGCAGGGCGGGTCAACGTGGGCAGGGATTAGGGTTTAGAGTTTGGGGCTGCATGTCAGCTTGGGCAGGCTTTAGGGTTAGGGTTAGGGTTTACAGCTGCATGTCTGCCCCATCTGCATGGCACTGACTTGCACAGCGGCTGCACGTCAGTTGCTGCGGCGGATTGACAGCACAATCCACTATCCCTGTCCTTCTCCTTAACACTGTTGTTGACGTGCACGGCGGCTGTCGGTGATTGTGTAACAAGGTCGCATGCCACTAGATGGATACATCACCAACATGCCCATGGGCCCCTGGTCAGGCATGCATGGCATGCATGACAGTGACATACACATCGGAATAGCACCAACGTTTTGAACAACAGTGCTACCAACAGGGCCTGCTTACAAACATAACCATGTATTGCATGACTAACATGACTAGCATGTGCTGCTCTTTACCCACCATAGCAGTGAAAGCAAGGCCACTGGGTGCCAGGCAACCACAGCCATCCTTGCAGGCCCCACGGCTACCAGGATGCTTCACGTTGGGCTGCTACCACCACTAGGCAGGTACATCACCAAAACTGTAAGAAGGCCCTGTTGGTAGCAGCAAATGTTGGTAGTTGTGTACACAGGGTTGCTAATCCGATGTGTGGATGTCACTGCCATGTGGTCAGGCAAGCATGTATGTATGCATATGGTCAGGGCAGGCATATATGCAATGCACATTGCATGCATGCCTCACTAGGAGCCTTGTGGGCCCATGAGCACCTTGGTGAAGGGCCCACCTGCACGCCTGCCATCCCCAGGATACTGCATCGGGAGAGGCTCAGCACCCAGGGGGAAAGGGCTGGAGCACCCCCTTTGGCCCAAAGTTTGGGCCAGTCTTTGGCGCTCAATGGGTACCGCCTACTGTCAAGCTGCTGGGTGGGCGGCGGGATTAGGCCAGGAGAGCGTGCGGCACCTCTGTCGTTGGATCCAGCACCTGGGAGTTGCTAGAGAGGCCTTGCTCGCGGTCAAAGCTGCTGTAGCTAGGTGGATGCCGACAATGCTAGATCATGGCGGCACAGCATGCCGGCTCCTGCACCCGATGGAGAGTTCTGCCCAGCTGCTGTTTGGGCGCCCTAGCCTACGGCCTAGGGCCTAGGCTAGGTGAGGCTGAATAAGGGTACCAGCTTTGGCATCCTCCGAGCCAGCACTCGCCCTTACACAGAGCGAACAAGGTGAGCGACACACCCTCCTGAAGCAGGCGATGTGGGTGCACGCTGCAGCAACGCGTGGTTGCTGTTTGCCCTGTGGTAGCATATACGGTAGCACACAAGCATAAAGCGCACTGTTCCGTCGTTATTTCCTGGCATGCATATCGTCCGCGACCGCCACAGCCACCGTGTCCCGTGGATCCATTAAAGCATCCACGTGCACGTGCAATCAATTTCATGCAATGCATGGCGTGTGCAACTGCAAGTTGCCACACACTACTAGCCCACGAGAGCCCACAGGTTGACTCCTTGTTGAGGCGTTTCCCAACGCAGTGCGCTTTCGCTGTTGCATAGTCGATTCCCTTGCAGTCACCGACTGCTCGTGCCAGATGCACCTGGAACGCAATCGCTGGCCTTGTATTTATAAGATTAACCCCTCTTTTCTGGTGCACAACTGCGTCGTTCCCTCTACGTACGTTGACCATGTAGGGCGATGGTGCTGTTAGTTAAACGTTGGCAGCTAGTGGCCTCAGATTTGACAGCATGCAATTTGCAGACTGTTGTGTGCTGAACGCACGGCCTGGCCGACGCGCGTAAACATACCCGTATTCGGGCGCTGACATGTACGTGAGCAAGTGGTACACCCTTGCTGCAACCGCCCCCATACTGCTCTCAGCCGGACTGGCATACACCTTCTCCATATACGCCGAGGAGCTCAAAGGGAGGTTTGACCTCACCCAAGCGCAACTGGAGGGCGTGGGCTCGGCGTGCAACCTGGGCGGCTACGCAGGGCTGGCGGCGGGACTGGTGTATGACTTCCTGGAGCACCACCATAAGCTTGGGCCCAGGTGAGGCAACGCATGCATATGCGGGTGGTGATGCATGCATGCATAAGCTGCGTAGCTGTGCATGCGTCCGCCGGAGCGTGCCACCGCACACCTCCCTGAATTGCTTGACGTTGCAGGGTTTCCCCTAGGGTTTCACAGCTGCATTGGGTGTGCTGTTGCAAAAAGCTGCCTAGCCATGAACAAACAGCGCATTCAAAGCAAGTGGTGAAGCGCTTGGCTTGCTGGTGCACACGCCAGGCCTCACTGTGTGCCACCTGTGTGCAGGCTGGTGCTGGGGATCGGTGCTGTGGTCGACCTAGTAGGGTATACCGTCCTGTGGGCGGCAATCACCGGGTACGAGTCAAAACCCTACACAAACCCTAGCCACTGTCCCAGCACGTTGGTGAATCCTCAACGCTGTGGTTGTCAACCCCTTGATGCATTCAAAATTGCTCACCAAATTCCACAGCTCGCCATCGTTGCGAAATGCCCAATACGTGCCTCGCCGCAGCCTGTTCACGCACCCCTGGTCAAGCACTACTGTGTTCAGCGCCAACCCAGTCGTGCACTCATGCGCCAGGACCAACCTGGGATTTGAGCTTACATTTATTTTCTCAACTTGTTTGGTTACACCTTGTTCGACGTGGCGGAGGTGTATGCTACCGATTCCCACCCCACAGGCGGATTTATGTGTCCTATTGGCAGCTGACCCTCATCGCCATGCTGGCGTGCAACGGGGGCACATACACCGACACCGTGGGGGTGGCCACAAATCTGAGGAATTTTCCCAACGAGCGAGGTGTGCACCATGCATGCATGCACTCATCCACCATACATGGCCTCACGGCCGCTGCAATTCAAGCAATGCACCTGTTCAAACCTGTGTAATCAATATTTGTCACACGGCGCAGGCATGGTGGTGGTGATCATGAAGTCCTTAGTGGGGCTGAGTGCCAGCGTGTACACAACCCTCTACCAGGGTCTCTTCCAGAAATTACCATTATCCCTATTGATATCAAATTAATCAAAAACTTGTTCTTTTGTTTTTCTGGAGAGGCATGGTGGTGGGGATCATGAAGTCCTTAGTGGGGCTGAGTGCCAGCGTGTACACAACCCTCTACTAGGGTGTATTCCAAAACCCACCAGTATCCCTGTCTCAATTTTTATTCGTTTTGTTTTCTCTCAGCTTCCTGTTAGTTAATTTCTTTCTCTGGCCAGGCATGGTGGTGGGGATCATGAAGTCCTTTGTGGGGCTGAGCGCCAGCGTGTACACAACCCTCTACCAGGGTTTCTTCCTCCCAGACGCCGCCTCATTCGTGCTGTGCCTGGGTGTCCTCCCCGCCGCCATCACCCTTGTGTGCGCCCCCCTGGTAAACCACGTGCCATTTGTGGAGCAATCGGAGGGGGCCAAGGGGGGCAGCGGTAGCAGCACAGGTGTGTGCTGTGTGGTGGGTGGGAGGGTCACATGGGGCTGTCACAATGGGATGATTGAGTCACATGGCCATGGACACGCTGTGGGCCACATGTGAATGGTTCGCATGGCGAAGTGCACATATGCGCAAGCAACCGCTAGGCACAGGAGTGGGGAGGGGTGGGGTCGCATGCGCATCATTACAGGCACCATGCCGCATCCGCCATACCCCAGGTGTATCACACATGCCATATCACCTGGTTGCATAGCACAGGCGTATCACACATGCGATATCACATTGTTTTGCCACCTAATCGTAGAGAACACCGTGGACAGAGATATTGCCGTCCCTAATTGCTAATTGCTCCTCTTTGCGCGTGTTAAGGACAGGCTACGTAGCTGTATAGATATGTATATGTTCATTTCTTCACATTCAATATCGCCTGCACCCCCGCAGGGCGGCGTTTTGCCTTTCTCTACCAGGTTGTGGGAGCCCTAGCAATATACCAAGTGGCAACCGCACTGCTGGGGCAGCGCTACCCTGAATACCACACAGCCCGCACCTACTTTGCCTGTGGGAGCCTCCTACTCGCGTGCCTGTCGTTTTTCGTCCCCTGGGGAGTGCCGGGGCTGTATGCGGTGCCGCTGGAGGGGGGTGGGGAGGAGGGGGGAGGGGGGGCGAAGAGGGGGGTGGAGGAGGGGGAGGAGCTTCAGGCCAGCCCTGTCAAAGGCGAGGTGGGTGGACGGGTGTGGGGGGTGGATGGAAGGTTTGGTATGAGCCATGGGTGGCTTTATATATATGCACGGGTGATTGCACATGCCCGCAAAGATGTGGTTTCGCCTGCCACGCATGGGTGATTCCATTTGCCACACGGTGTTCTTTTGTTGCATTGGAAACTCGTGCAAGCGCTCTCACCCCGCACAACCCTAGACAATCAACCCTACACTTTTCTATCTATTAGATTGCCAAAATGTGTGCGAGTGCTCTCACCACCCACAACCCCAAACCCACAACCGCATCCCACCTCCACAGGAGATTGCGCCCCTTGCCCCCTCACCCACCCGCACCCCCCCTTCGTCCATGCCCGACCTCTCCCCCTTGGCTTGCCTGGCCTCGCTGGATTTCTGGCTGCTGTGTGCGGTGTTTGGGATAGGGGTGGGGACCGCGCTAGTTTTCCTCAACAACTCAGGTACAGATTGGAGGGGTTGTTGGAGGGGTTTTGAAGGGGGTTTGAGGGTTGTTGTAGGGGATGTGGAGGTGCTTGCAGTGGGGCCCAGGAATGCCCTGTCCTTTTCCTTTCCAACAGGCTGCATGTGCCGACAGGAGCACATGCATTGGCTAGGGAGCCTTGTCACATTACCCTCCAGTCCCTTCCCTATACACCCCTTCACCCCTGTGTCGGTTACATGCTGCCCTCCCAAATCCTGGAGATCCTTGGGGATCCTGGGGATCCCACACAACCCCTCCTCCTGAACCACCCACTGCCAGTTCTAGGACCTCCAACTGCACTGGATTTCCCTCTTGAACCACCGCCCCTTTGCAGCCAAACTCGTGCAAGCTCGGGGGGGCCAGAAGGATGGCCAGGTTGCGTTTGTGTCTGTGTTGTCAGTCAGCAATCGCGCGTCATGGAAACAAATCCCTGTCATCCCCTCCCCTCCCCCCCACGACACCCCCTTCATTCTCCCACGACACCCCCTCCTGAACCACCCACCCACTGCTCCCTCCTCCCCTCCTGAAAACCCCACCACCCCCCATCCCCACCCCCCTTTGCAGCTGAGCTCGTTCGGGCGCTTGGGGGCCAGAAGGACGGCCAGGTTGTGTTTGTGTCTGTGTTCTCAGTCAGCAATTGCGCGGGCAGGCTGGGGGCGGGCTACTTTTCGGAAACCATGCTGCACAAGCACGGCACCCCCAGGTGCGAACCCTAAACCCTACAGTCAAAACCTTACAATCCTGCACCCTGCTGCACAAGCACGGCAACCTCAGATGAAACCCTCTTCTTTCGTGCTGAAACCTTGCAAATTTTGTGTGTTTGTTTGGTAGAAACAAACACTGAAAAACCCTAACCCTCGCCGGTCCAAAACCCTAAAATCCTGAACCCTACAGGCCGCTGTTCATGATTGGCGCTAGCGTGCTGATGGCTGTGGGAGCGCTGATAGCAGCTGCTGCCGACCTCCCCTCCCTCTACCTTGTGGCCACCACCCTAGGGTTTGCGTTTGGCGCACACTGGAGCCTGGTCCCCGCACTCACTTCAGAGCTGTTTGGTCTGGCGCACTTTGCCACCAACTACAATCTCATACAGGTGCGGGGTTTCGCCTCATGCGCACACTGCCACCAACTACGACCTAATCCAGGTGCGGGGTTTTGCCTGGCGCTCTGTGGTGCCATAACGCGCTGAGAATGATTGCGCTGATTTGGCCCAAAAGCCCAAATTCGGGGCAAAGTTCTACAGTGCCTTCCGATCAATGTTGGTCTGGAGAAAGCACTCACACCACTAGCCAACCATCGCCGCCCATATGCACTTATATCGAGTGACAGAAGTCCCGCCAAAACCCTCCCACTGACCCGACTTTCAGTCCCCAAACAACATCCAAAACCCTGCTAAACCCTCACCTGCTGCTGCCCACCACAGGCCGCCCCAGCAGCCGCAAGCTTTGGCATGGCCGCCAAGCTGGCGGGGTGGCTGTACTCCCGTGCCCTCTCCCGCCACCACGCCACAGGGGGCCACCACCACACATGCCTGGGGGCGGACTGCTTCAGGTGGGGGTTGGGGGTGCTAGATTGGGGAGGGTGCATTTGTCGTGATTTGGTGAGCCCCAGTGAAGGGTTTGGGTTCTTGGGCATGCATTGATCCTTACTAGGGAATCCAAGGGAATGCTATTGTTAGAGCATAGGCTCAGAATTCTACAGGGTTACGAGCCTGCCGTTCGTAGAAACGTTATGAAGGGTTTGGGACCTTCCTTGCGGCATAGTGAAGGGTTTGGGACTCGAGCTGTTTACTTCCTGGCCGCTCTTCCTATTCTGAAAGTGCTTTCCATGCTGCCAGGCTGTGGTGGTGGGACCGCCAGGCTCACTTGTGGTGCTGGGACTGCTTGGTCAATTTGCTGTGCGTCCCTTGTAAAGCCCCGTTTTTTGCAAATTGGGAGTTTGCTGCCTTGCAGGTCGACCTTCCTGGTGGTTCTGGCCCTGCAGTCAGCTGTGGTGGGGTGCGCATCGCTGCTGCACATGCGCACCAGGCACATATATAGGAGCGAGTACCAGCAGGTGAGATCTGATTACGTGCGTAATGTGAGTATGGTAAAGCCAAACTGCTATTTTTGCATGTGATTGTGGCCAAGTTCTTTGAGCTGATTTTTTTCGTCCCTGCCATCATGCGGGTACATCCCAGTGCCTGCTGACCCACCATTGCTCTGGCTTCACAACGACCCCAACATGTGTCAAATTAGGGAAAGGGTTTAGGGTTTTGAAGTTAACCCCCTTTGCAGGTGCACCAATATGACGAGGAGACGCATGACTGGCCAGTTGGATCACATGGGCAGTGCGACGATGCCACGTCAGCACCCCCACCACCACTGCCCCCCCACCGCAGTGGCGGGGGGAGTGGGGAGTCGTTCACCGGCATCCTGGGGCAGCGGGAGGTGGTGGGGGTTGGGGTGCATCGGCGCTAGGGGGCAGGGGATGGGGGATGGGGGGGTTGGGGGGTATATGGAAAAGGGTAGGCAGAGGAGAGGGGGTTTTGTGGAGGTGGGATCTCATTCTTCAATTGCTGCACCGGTTAGTCTCTGGGGTGGCATGCAATTTGAGGGGCACGGAGAGGGATGTACAGCGTGACAGGTTAGCCTAGAGCAGTCATGTAGGTTTAGGTCTTCATCTCACTACAGACAGTGAGGTGCTGTTTAAAAACGGCCGTAAATTATTTTGCAGGGGCAGGACTGGGCAGGACAGGGTCAGGACATGCAAGTTGATGTGAACACCGACTACTAGCGCTGCCCCATTACAAGGTAGCTGCTGAGCAGTGAAAATCATGGAGTGTTGTTCATGAGTTATTATCATCAGGCAGGTGTATGTGCATCACTGGCCATAAGAGCCCACTAACAGTAAGTGCAACAGCATAATTGATCGCTGTGTCACCACGGTCACCCATGCCATATGCGCCAAGGCGCCAAAGTGGATGGCATTGTCAGTGAATCATTATGGCACTACGGCAATATGGCATGGCACCATCTTCTCCAGCGCCTTGGGCATGCCTATCCCATACCAACATCTTCAACCTCAACCATCGCCACCCCAACCCATGTGAGAATTAGAATTAGAATAATAATGTACCCGTCGCGGCTCAGAAACCCATGTGAGCTTGGTCCAGGAAAGCAGCTGGTCCCCAACTTACTTTCTATAATCCCGAAAATTCAATCTGCAACCCCGCAGCTGACCAGTGAGTGTGGTGCAACCTTTGTGTTCGTCAGGCGAAAAGGCTGGAATACGTAAACGTACACAGTCATATCTTCGTTTCGAAACCATTTGTAAACCACTCGGAACCGTCTGCGAACCGCTGCGACTGTGGTCCGGGGTATGACCGTTCACGTTCACAAAACAGCTGTAGAGTTCAGGCGCAAGTGTGCGCACCGGAGTGGTGGTTCACTCGCCACTATGAAGTTGTTTTCAACCCTGGTGTAGTACCAAGGCCAGCTGATTGAAACACGACGACTATTGGAACAACCTGAAGGTTTTCATCTCGGGACTGCAGAGTGGCAAGCTTGTGAAGCGCTTCCAGACCCCCCCATCTGTACACTGGGATGCGTTGAAACGAGAATGAATCCCCGGCAAGCTGGGGCCATTACTACCAACCCCCTTGCACTGGGGG